>JAGDYQ010000012.1:4484182-4606956 GCA_021962125.1 Bulinus truncatus
TAACATTTTCCCCGTAACATTTATTTATATATAAATTGACTATGTTGTTAGTCCAATACCCCAAGTTCTTTGTATATAGCATAAAAACATCAGGACATTTTTATAAGAGTTATGAACATACAACGCTCACATTGCCTTATTTATAGATCATCCATATTTAATATCCAGGTGTTCTTTTCATTACAAGGCATTGTATAACTGATATTTTACTTTTTGCTGCCACTATTACGGAAATTTATCTTTTCTTCTTTGCGATAAAGATCTTCAATTGAAGTTTACTTTCTGCCAATTCCAAAAAAATACTTCCTGTACTTGATTAAATACAGTGTTTATTGCACGCATAATATTGCAAAACATTTTTTCTTCAATAATCACGCAAATAATACCTGTTAATGATAAGCAGTGAATATTCCATTCGAGAGAAGTCACTGATCAATTGTGCCCCGCTCGTCGTTGACTACATACAAAATAAAAAATGATGTACTGATTTGGGTTTTTGGTTTCGTCGACTTAAAAAAATTCCCACTTACCTGTTCGACTTGTGTACTGCTTTCTATGCCGAAATGTTAGTGCTGACAATCTAACTCGGCTTCATTAAGATGGTTAACAACAGCTTCAATCGATGAAATACGTCTGTATGTTGCCCCAAGAAGACCGTTGGATGAACTGAGAGAACGATTGTTACACCCATCGTAACAGTTTACTGAAAAGAATGGTTTGAAGTGCCTTGTATACTCCTTCATGTAAAGACGCGCTGACATGTCCACATAGGATACTGAAATCACGCAACCTCTACAACAGGCCCGGAGAAAGAAGTTGTTGACCAAGTGGGCTGAAGACTGTGCATTCTTCCAGGTGCATCAGAAAACATATTCACCTTACGATGCTTTACCAACGAAAGATCATACCACTTTCGAGTTAGCTCTTCAACTGATTGTAAAGTGAAGTCCAGGAAGCAGAAACGCGAGATCATTCGCGATCGCCTCTGTGTACCAGTAATCAACATTTGAGGGCTACTAGCAACATAGACCAGATTGTTGGCGAAAGAGCGATCTAGAGACTCCGTTTATAGTAATGGACATTTTATTATGACTGACGATACCATGATCCGAGAAAGAGAATACACAAGCAAAGAAATTTGGATTTCGCCCGCTATGTCTTTACTGTATATCGATCAATAGAGACATATCAAGTTAGTTACAGAAGCTTACAAAGTGAGGTTGTGTGGTTCAGAAAAGCATTACGTATTTACAATAAAAACGCTTGGATTCGAGATCGAAAATGCCAAAAACCGGACGCAAAGCCAAACACCATTTGTAGCTATAAACCCCGCGTGTGTTTTACCTTCAAATATATGGTTCTTTTTACTTATGGCATTGATAGATCATTTCAAGACAAGATATGTTGTATATATGAAACTCCCAAAATTTTTTTTTTAAATTTAATGGCTCTTTTATGGCGACGGCCGCCATCTTGAAAATAACAACATTCAATGGGTCATGGGTCATGATGTGTCTGGGTCAAGAACTTGATGGGTCATATGGGTCATGGGTCAAGCTCAGTGACCCATTACTTGCTCTGATATGCCATGGGTGACCGAATGCGGCTCTTAGAGCAGTAGTCCAAAAAAAAAAGTGTTGATGATTTCTGCTCTTATCGACCTCAGGCGTGGCCACTCTCAGCTATTAGAGACACCACTGCTTACAAGTTATTACTATAATTGTATGATTAGACTTACAGACTGATTGACTGGCGTGTATGATGATAGACGTGCAAAAACAACTATAACCGTAATCGGATTTACGTCGAAAGCTTTAAAATGTTCATTTCATTATTTTCAATTAAATGAACGAGGTCAGGGTTTATTCGGCGTGCAAAGGGATGCTACTCTAGTCAGTAAACCATGCTCAGCTCTCACGAATGTTATTTATAGCTGAGAGAACATAAAACCGTTTATTGCTCATTGATTTAAAAAAAAAAAAACGTTAACAGATAACGTTATTTATGTCTTCCTGACTAGAACACATTTTGTTTTAACTACATCTTCATCTGTGCAGACTGTAACTATTTTTTTTTTGTTTAAAACTCTGGCTCTTTGTAATAACTCAGCTTAGGTCATCAAGTGGGACGGATATTCGAGTGGTGTAGATACTCGACTGTCAACCTGAGAGTCCTGGGTTCGATCCGCGGTGAGGCCCATGGAATTTTTCCAGGTAAAATTTGGTGCAAAGTCGTCCCACAAGTCCACCCAGCTTTAAATGGGTACCTGACTTAAGTTGGGGGAGTAAAGGCGGCTGGGCGTTGTGCTAACCACACAATCCTTTATACGCCGAGGTTATAGAAACAGTTGAATTCTACACTTCATCTGCAGCGATGGCCCGTTAGAGCTAAGAAGGGAACTTAGGTCATCAAGGGGAGAAGGGGCGCCATTCATGAGCCCCCCCCCCGTACCCAAATGTATCTTTGAAATCCCTAAATTCAGTGACTATATTGCCGATGTCATAAAACTAATATATTTTTTTTTCTGTCAACAGAAGGGTAACTTGAGTACAATAAGATCGTACCACAGGACTTACACATCATACAAAAAGCGCATCGATATTTTAAAACAGGCAATTAAGCCTGTTCCATTCTGGACACAGGAAGTGTTAGCGCATTTTCGTGTATGTATCAGTACGTATTTTATATTTCAGTAAATATTTTTAAATTTTGGAAATGTTTATAAATTCAATTGTGTAATGCATATATCTGTAAAAAAATATATTATGAAAAAGACGTTTCTTTATATTTGAAAAAAAATTATTTTCTCTTAAATCTAACTACAAGTGGTTTGTGGTTACTGAAATAGGACTCTTAATTGAAAACATTCGAAATTGTAGTCATTTAATCGTCCGAAAACTCCGTCAATTGTTGCATAGCTCTGATACTTTCATTTAAACTCATAACACAAGTTTACTATTTCATTTGATTAGTTTCTTAATAAATCTTGGTAAAACTACGTGCTGCAGTATTTCGCACCAAATGAATGGGTTATTGAACATACAAGGTGTAGAATGGGGCCATATATATAATATATAAGCCCCTTAGGAGCCCTGAAGCCCGGCCCTCAGAGGTCCTATCGCAAAATGAACTTTTGATGTACACATGGCAGGCCAAGACCTACAAAATGATATATACATCATGGGTCTAGGACTTATGGTTGCTGAGATATAGGGCGCTCCATTATTAATATAGCTTATATAGTAAAAACGGTACATTATAAGGCCCCTTTTACGGCCCTCAGAGGTCAAATCGCGAAATGGAAAAAAGTCATTTCTTGGCAGGCCAAGACCTACAAAATGATATATACATGATGGGTCTAGGACTTATGGTTGTTGAGATCTAGGGTGATGACGGACAGACAGACAGACAGACAAAACGGGGACAATAGAGCTTTTTTTTTTCGAAAATGCTCTTTGAGTCATCCATCTATGACTAAAATAAATGGCCGCCATTTCTGTTATTTCCCTTTACACTTAGTGACCGAAATACAGATACACAGTAGAATAGTGTATATAAATATGGCGGCTTTCGAAAAAAAATTAATTTAAATTGACGAGGCACAAAACATGTAATCTAGGATGAGCAGTCGTTAGGTTCTTGGAAGCCCTAGGCAAAGCTACATTTGGGAGCCATTGGCGGAGTTTCATTACGGCGCCCTAGGCAAAGTTACATTCGGGTGTTTTAGGAAAATTTACATTTGGAAGTTCTAGGCAAAGTAACGTCATGGGATGGAATGATTATATCACGTAATGGAATGATTATATCTAGTGATGGAATGAATTTATGTATCACATATTGGGGTGATTATATCACATAATGAAATTATTATATCACGTAATGGAATGGAATGATCATATCACGTAATGGAATGGGGTGACAATTTCATATAATGGTTATATCTTGTAATGGAATTAAGTGATTATATCACGTAAATTTAAATAAAATTAAATCGTCATAACATAGAACTGTCTGTGCGTGGGTCGAATCAAACTGTAAAAAACTGGCGTTCATTGCCCATGCCTGTTCTGTGAACAAGCATAGTGGACATACTTCTGTGTTTTAGAATTTTAATATGTGTAGTTGTGTGTTTTAAGTTTGAAAAGTGTCTATCAGGAAACACGTCATTCATTTAAGTAGCACTTCCTTCCCGTCACCGTTGGCTCTCTCCGGTTCTCTCTTGTTTATATCAAGAGGAGATAATTCTGTTGAACTTTTTTTTAAAAAAAAGCGGGAGTAGTGGGTCATACTCGTCCTTGAACTTTACACACTGACCTATCAGCGCTTTCTCGCACGTCAATTAAAATTCAGTAAGTTATAAAGATGTTTTTTTTTAGATTTTAGTGTGATTAAAAAAAATGAATATTCGATTTCAAGTACTCAGAAACAATGAATTCAAAAAAAAAAAAAACAAGGTAATCGATGCCGCAGCGACAGAATGACATTTTTGAAATGTACATTTATAGCTGACTCCCCACCCCCCTTTCATATCAGCTGTGATGTCACTTTGTCTTTATTTCCCTAAATAAGAGAATTCTCCCACACATACAAACACACAGCCACTCACACAAACACATAAACGCCCCCCACACACACACAATGTTCGACTTCCTGTTGGTACAAGCTATTTATAGACATCGGTCTGTGTCAGGGGTGGGCAAACTTTTTTTGAGCCGCGGGGCCAGATTGGGTTCGTAAATTTGATCGGCGGCCGGGCCAGCGAAGACCGGATGGATGAAGTGTTGACATGAGTTGATATAACTTAAAGGTAAACGTCTATATACATATTAGCGGTGTGTGTTCTGCGTTAAACCGAAAGTAAAGAATAAATATAACAGTATAACAGTTTAAAATCGTCAAACGTAAACAATAGTAATAAAAATCATCACAAAAAAAAAATCTGATCTGCCCGAAACCCAAAAATAACCTAGCCTACCGATCAATCCTAAGGGGATATAACTCTACGCAAAGGTTTTGCAGGGTACAGCTAGTCATAACACAAAACGCGAGTGCCGGAGCCGGATAAAACAGTCCGGATGGCCTGATTCGGTCGGCGGGCCGGTTGCTTATGCCTGGTCTATGGTCTTTAATTTTTAAAACAGCACGAAGACAAAGGAATGTATACATGCTCCTGTTGTTGAAACTAGAACAAAGATTTTATTTTTTAATGAGAGGAGTGGAGACCTCCATTGAACGGAGCGGTGACGATTAGCGGCGTATCGTCAACACAATAAACTTGCTGCATGTGTCGTTATGCTGTGCATTAAATATGTATCGTCAGCATACAGGAGGGGGGGAATCGATACTGCCATTCACAGCCAGACAGTGCAGCAACGTTTTCCCCAAGTGTGGCACGCGTACCCAAGGAGGTTGGCGAAGAGTTTGACCCCGGGGTACACGGTGCACCGGAGAACATTGGGTGTAAACATGCACGACTACAGCGATGACAGTGAAATGATGGGGGGGGGGGGGGAACCATGACCGTAAGTACAATAGGAGCTTTGTTTGTTGTTTTTTTTTAACTAAGGGTACACACAATATTATGGACATTAAAAAAAAAGGTTACACTAGTGTTGTTTTCGTTGACGAAAACTAAAACTAAAACCTTCGTTGACGAAAATGTTGACTTTTCGTCAACGAGAACTAAAACTAAAACTAAAATTAGAAGCAAGACTAAAACTAGACGAAAACTAAAATTATTACAGAAAAAACGAAATAAAAACTTAAAACTAAAATATGACCTGGGACTAAAACAACACTAGGGTACACAGACATCGAAAAGTTTGGGAAACACTGCAATACAGAATCCTCATAGCTTGGTAGATTACTAGTTCTCGTTACTAAACTTAGCAACTTTCACATAGTTTTGTAAATCACTCGTGAACACACCTATGTTTAGTTTCGTATATGATAGTTAGGAGTTAGCATCATCATCATATATATATATATATATACTAGTTGCAAGTACTCGGCTTTGCCCGGGTTTAAAATAAGGTTTTCTGTTTACCTTTTGTTTTCTCCCTCCCCCTCTCTCCCCCCTCCCTCTCCCTCCTTACCCCTCTCTCCCTTTCTCTTTCCCTCCCTCCCTTTCTCCCTCCCTCCCTCTCCTTCCCTCTCTAACTCTCCCATCTCCCTCTCTCTCTCTATCTCCCTCCCTCCTTCTCTCACTTCCGTCCCCCGTCTCTCCACCTTCCTCCCTTCCTCCTCCCCCCTCTCTCCCTCCCTGCCCCCTCTCTCTCTTTATCTCTCACTCCCTCCCATTTCTCCCATCCTCTCCCTCCCTACCCCCTCTCTCCCTCCCTCTCTCCCATCTCTCTCTCCCCATTCATCCCTCCCTCATTCCCTCTCTCTCCCTCCCTGCCCCCTCACTCTTTCTCTCTCTCCCTCTCTCCCACCCTCTCTTTCCCTCCATCCCCTCTATCTCCCTCCCTACTCCCTCCCTTCTTTTCTCTCTCCCTCTCCCCCTGCTCCCTCTCCCATCCTCTCCCTCCCTACCCCCTCTCTCCCTCCCTCCTTTCTCCCTCCCATCTCTCTCTCCCCCTTCCTCTCTCTCTCCCTCCCTCCCCCTCTCCCTTTCCCTCCCTTTCCCCCTCCCTCCCTCTCCCTCCCTCTCTCCCATCACTCTCCCCATTCATCCCTCCCTCATTCCCTCTCTCTCCCTCCCTGCCCCCTCACTCTTTCTCTCTCTCCCTCTCTCCCACCCTCTCTTTCCCTCCCTCCCTCTCTCCCCCTCCCTCCCTCCTTTCCTCTCTCCCCCTGCCCCCTCTCTCTCTCTCTTTTTCTCTCTCTCCCTCTCTCTCCCTATATCCCTCCCTCCTTCTCTCACCCCCGTCCCCCCCTCTCTCTCCACCTTCCTCCCTTCCTCCTCCCCCTCTCTCCCTCCCTGCCCCCTCTCTCTCTTTATCTTTCACTCCCTCCCATCTCTCTCTCTCCCTCTCTCCTTCCCTCCCCTTTCTCTCACTCCCTACTCCCGCTCTCCCTCCTTCCTTTCTCTTTCCTTCCCTCCCTTTCTCTCTCCAACCCTCCTCTCTCCCTCCCTACCACCTCTCTCCCTCCCTCCCTCCTTCTCTCTCCCTCCCTCCCTCCTTCTCTCCCCCTCTCTGCCCCCTCCTTCCCTCTCCCTCCCTGCCCCCTCTCTCTTTATCTCTCTCCCCCTCCCTCTCTCTGTACAATTAAACGTCAAATTACGCTTCTTAAATAAACAGAAAACCTTATTTTAATCCCGGGCAAAGTCGGGTACTTGCAGCATGAAAAAAAAAACAACAACAGTATTTTTTTTTCCCGTCCCTAGCCCTTTCTTCACCGTCCGTTCAATTACACATTCACTTGGTGCGCGATTTTTATTTATAGTGAAGGCGATCCCATACCGTGGATACTTTAATATAGTAAAATACTAAAATAATTAATTACAATTAAACTACGCATTGAGATTGTATTAATAATGTTAATAATGTCACAGAAACATTTTAATTAACGTATTTCGGTTTATTAAAGTGCACCTTTAATTTTAATCTTCCGAATTCATAAAACGATAGGTAAATAGATATGACTATTAATTTCATCATGTTTACAATTGGAGTTTCCGGGAGTTACCCCTCTTTTAAAAATGTGTCATAGGAAAATGACGTCACAGAGGAATTTTATCTATGGCGCCGTCGAGATTACTTTAATATAGTAAAATACTAAAATAAAAATAATTAATTACAATTAAACTACCCATCGAGATGAAACGAAACCTGTCCTATAACCTTCCCCATGTAATTATGTGTATGTGTAACAAATTTCACGTTTTTTGGTTTTCTGGATCTTGAGTTATAAGGGAACAGACAGACAGACAGACAGACAGACAGACAACAAATGCGTCTTATAAGTATAGATATATATATATATACACACAGTGGATTCCGCTTAATTGGGACACCGTTTAATTGGGACAGCCGCTTATTTGGGACAAATCTCAAAGGAACCAAACCAAGAAGCCAATAGTAAATTTGTATGTTTAATTGGGACAGCCGCTTAATTGGGACAAAAAGCCTCGGTCCCGAGGTGTCCCAATTAAGCGGAATCGACTATATATATATATATATATATATATATATATATATATATATATATATATAATGTATGATTCTTTGACACAAAACAACAAAAAAATAAATTATGGATTTTATTTTATACTTTTACCCCGATGTTTTACTTGGGCTGTAATAGAAAATTTCATTGGATACATTCAATGGCGGATCTTTTAACTGCCGATAGTATTGTAGTTGACTGGTTCACAAACCTACACATAGTATTGTAGTTGACTGGTTCACAAACCTGCACATAGTAGTGTAGTTGACTGTTTCACAAACCTACACATAGCTGTGTAGTACAGTACCGAGATAACAATAATAATAGTATGTCACAACTTACAGTACCGCGATAACAATAATAACAGTATATTATACCTTACAAGTAGCGAGATAACAATAATAACAGTATGCTACAACTTGCAGTACCGCGATAACAATAATAACAGTATGCTACAACTTACAGTAACGCGTTACCAATAATAACAGTATGTCACAACTTACAGTACCGAGATAACAATAATAACAGTATGTCAAACTTACAGTATCGCGATAACGAAAAAAGCACTATGTCACAACTTAAAGTACAAGGATAACAATAATAACAGTATCTCACACTTTACAGTATATAGATAACGAAAATAACAGTATGTCACAACTTACAGTACCGAGATACCAATAATATCAGTAAGTCACAACTTACAGATAACAATATGTTACAACTTACAATACCGAGATAACAATAATAACAGTATGTCACACCTTACAATACCGAGATAACAAAAATAACAGTATGTCACAACTTACAGTACCGAGATAACAATAATAACAGTATGTCACAACTTACAGTACCGAGATAACAATAATAACAGTATGTCACAACTTGCAGTACCGAGATAACAATAATAACAGTTTGTGTTTTTGTTTCATTTATTATTTTTGTTTTATGTTTTTATTTAGAGAACCGCTGGTGAATTTTTTTATTTTTTTATTTTGCCTAAAATGACGTCATCAAAATAATGGAGGTCATTAATTAGACCAGTGACCTATGTGGTACAGTGATGACGAATAAAAAAAAAGCTGTTACGACCGCTATCAACACAGCAAAATTAAAGGTCTATTGCATCATTAAAAGTACTTTTCTTTTCATTAGTATAATGTATTCATCATGTCCATTCAACGGCGATAATATCATTATGTGGGACTAATGATACCATCATTTCTTTCAAATTTCATTTTGTATTGATTATCACAATTTCTGGTTTATTTGTTTGTTTTGTTTTTGTCTGCGCGGTCAATGTAATGGATAAAGTACTTAATGTAACGATGCCAGATGCGGGATCTACAATTAGGTCTCTATTTAAAAAAAAAAGTTAACAGTTACAGCCCCTTAGTCGTTTCGTATTGAGTTAGTATTGACGATATGTAGGTCAATTGATCAAAGCACAGGATCTAGTCTAGCTAGAAAGTTAGTAGTTCTTTTTATATGGGTTTTTTAAGTTCCTGAAATTTTAAGAAATGTGTCTGTCCCTGAGCTTAAAAACGTTAAAGAAGAATTCACTCATGATTTTTTTTTAAAATCAAAACTTAAAAAAAAAATAAATAAATGACTAATCTAAATTTGATTTCAAGCATCATCGGATGTTTTCAAATTATAATTGTATTGTTAGTTTTGTTTAAAGGTGTTCAGGGGAAATAATTCTAATGTTTTGTATTAAAAGGTGTTCAGGGGAAATAATTCTAATGTTTTGTATTAAAAGGTGTTGAGGGGAAATAAGTCTAATGTTTTCTTAAAAAGCAGTCAAGTCTAATGTTTTGCTTGTTCAGGGGAAATAAGTCTATTTTTTTAGGGTTTCTCCTGCATGAATAAAAAATATAACAGGCATCAAACATAAAAAAATGCTAAACAGTTGGAGGGGGGGGCCGACCCTTCTTGAGTCGTGGTCCCCAGGGCTCGACTGAAAGTGTTTCAGTTTTTAGTGATTTTAAAACATTTCACCTCTGGACTATCAGGACAGGGATTATTAAACCATCTCATTCAGCCTGCAATTATGTTAAAGATTTAATAATCTGTGTAATACGACGAGGAAAAAAAAAACAATGATATGTTGCTCAAACCGGCTAGTAATTGTTATGCACTTGGAATTCCTTGTTAATAGTTCATATTAATTCTCACATTAAACATGTTATTGAGATAAAACCTTTAGTTGCGAATGCAACGGGCAACTACTAGTGTCTAATAAATTGGAGAGACTAAAGCATCACTCTTCTAGGGAGTGTGCTTAAAACGATCAGTCTACGTAGCATTAGTCTTTAATAATTAGCTAACACAGACCTGACCTGACACAGACCTGGCCTGACACGGGCGTGGTATCTGTTCATCTGCCGGACATCTCATTTAGAATCTGACCACTCCCCACCTGAGTGGTGAGATCTTGGTACTGGACTCACAACCACACCTGTACTTAAAGCCATTACAAGTGTCAGCAAAACTTAAATTGAACTTTTAAACAGTTTTAAAACACGTCGGAATAAATGTAAAATGTCGGGACGCTAATGTAAAATGTCGAGGTGATTATGTAAAACAAAATGTAACGAGAGGAACGGGGATCAGTAAAATGAACTGTCACGGTGGATATTCTCAGCCATATATTGACAAACATTGAAATAATGTATAGCCTGACTGCAATACTCAACCATGTATTGACATACATTGAAATAATGTATAGCCTGACTGCAATACTCAACCATATATTGACATACATTGAAATAATGTATAGCCTGACTGCAATACTCAACCATATATTGACATACATTGAAATAATGTATAGCTTGACTGCAATACTCAACCATATATTGACATACTTTGAAATAATGTATAGCCTGACTGCAATACTCAACCATATATTGACATACATTGAAATAATGTATAGCCTGACTGCAATACTAAGCCATATAATGACATACATTGAAATAATGTATAGCCTGACTGCAATATAGGCCGTTCATAAACTCTTCGTTGAATGTTTTCCACCTATATATATATATATATATATATATATTATATATATATATATATATATATATATATATATATTATATATATATATATATATATTATATATATATATATATATATATATATATATATATATTATTTGTCTAAAATAATTATCTGTGTAGATGGAAAGATAGATACAGATAGACAGAGAGGTTGGGTGGGTGGTTAAAGGTTTGTATAGGGTTGGATTGATAGACATATTACATTTAAAATAGCCAGGTTGACAAACAGGTAGACAGATAGATTAGATATATTAGATATATTAGATTAGATAGATAGATAGATAGATAGATAGATAGATAGATAGATAGATAGATAGATAGATAGATAGATAGATAGATAGATAGATAGATAGATAGATAGATAGATAGATAGATAGATAGATAGATAGATAGATAGATAGATAGATAGATAGATAGATAGGTTTTGATAGTGAAGTACGAGAATGTCAGAATCGATTTTAGTAAACAGCAGTACCGTTATGATTAAAAAAAATATGTTCACCCAATACACCAAGTATTAGTGAAAAAACATGTACAACATCTTACAAACACTATATTTAAGAAATCGAAACCAATAACGGAAGGATAAAAACATTAGTAAACATCAAAGTAAGTGTTCTTACGAATACGACACTGAAGAAATCGATACATATCACGGAAAGATAGAACATAACTGAACAACAAAAGTGATGGGTCTTACGAATACAATATTAAAGAAATCGATACCTAAAAAATATTTCTGCCGGTGGTAAAAACAATTGACATGATCTTTATATGTGGCATAAAGCTAGTCATTGGGTTATAGTACACAATGGATGTCGTGTCATTAGGTTACATATAGTACACAATGGATGTCGTTTCATTGGGTTATTGTACACAATGGATGTCGTTTCATTGGGTTATTGTACACAATGTCATTAGGTTATAGTACACAATGAATGTTGTGTCATTAAGTTATTGTACACAATGGATGTCGTGTCATTAGGTTACATATAGTACACAATGGATGTCGTTTCATTAGGTTATATATAGTACACAATGGATGCCGTGTCATTAGGTTATATATAGTACACAATGGATGTCGTTTCATTGGGTTATTGTACACAATGGATGTAGTTTCATTGGGTTATTGTACACAATGGATGTCGTGTCATTAAGTTATAGTACACAATGGATGTCGTGTCATTAGGTTATAGTACACAATGAATGTTGTGTCATTAAGTTATTGTACACAATGGATGTCTTGTCATTAGGTTATATATAGTACACAATGGATGTCTTTTCATTAGGTTATATATATAGTACACAATGGATGTCGTTTCATTGGGTTATTGTACACAATGGATGTCGTGTCATTAAGTTATAGTACACAATGGATGTCTTGTCATTAGGTTATATATAGTGCACAATGGATGTCGTTTCATTAGGTTATATACATAGTACACAATGGATGTCGTTTCATTGGGTTATTGTACACAATATATGTCGTGTCATTAAGTTATAGTACACAATGGATGTCTTGTCATTAGGTTATATATAGTACACTATGGATGTCGTTTCATTAGGTTATATATAGTACACAATGGATGTCGTTTCATTGGGTTATTGTACACAATGGATGTCGTGTCATTAGGTTATAGTACACAATGGATGTCGAGAGAGAGAGAGAGAAAGAGAGAGAGAGAGAGAGAAAGAAAGAGAGAGAGAAAGAGAGAGAGAGAGAGAAAGAGAGAGAAAGAGAGTGCGAAGGAGAGACAAAGACAGACATGCCTTCATAAAGCCATACATATATGCAGACAAATCGAAAAACACACTGATAGATACACAGATAGACAGTCAGACAGTCAGTCAGACATACAGACAGACAGTCAGTCAGACAGACAGACAGATGGATGGATGTATTGGTAAAATAAGAAGAAAGGGAGCGCATAGTGGGATCAAAACAAAGTGGGAGTTGTCGGGACATGAAAAAGTACTGGAGGAACGCGTTCCGGTTCTGAAAAAATGTAAGGGAACGTCGTTCCACCGCGTCCCCCTCCCAATACACCACTGATGGATAGATTGATATGTAAGTATGTAGGTAGGTATGTAGGTAGGTAAGTAGGTATGTATGTAAGTAGGTAGGTAAGTAGGTATGTAAGTAGGTAGGTAGGTAAGTAGATATGTAAGTAGGTAGGTAAGTAGATATGTAAGTAGAAAGGTAAGTAGGTAGGTAGGTAGGTAAGTAGGTATGTAAGTAGGCAGGTAGGTAAGTAGATATGTAAGTAGGTATGTAAGTAGATATGTAAGTAGGTAGGTAAGTAGGTATGTAGGTAGGTATTACGTAGGTCGGTAGGCAAGTAGGTAGGTAGGTAGGTAGAAGTTTTCCATTAAATATAGATTGTAACGCTTCATATTTTATGAGATATCCTAATGCTTTGCACTTGCTATGAACTCTACCAAACACTTTAACACCAATCAATCACCATGAATAGTTGTTTTTTTTTTAATTATAATCTGTTATAGGATTTCAGCTCATTTCACATTTAATGCAGTCATAGAAAAAAAGAATTTGTTCATTCGAAACTTAAGTTTTTTTAAAAAAGTTATCAATACCAGCTTACGAAATACTTTAATACATTATTAGTACTTTAAACCACATGACTGTCGGAAATAACAACTCCAATAAAGAAAAGTTCAGTTTAAAGGAGATATAAAAAAAAATAAAAGAGCGAAATGATTAAATGCAGTTTTTTTTTAATGTACAAAGTAATCGATGGATTTATAAAGTTCTTGTTTCATTTTACTATGTAAATGAGAAAGAAATCTCGATTTGTTTTTGTTTTTTTTTTTTTACCAATCAATTGAGCAATAAAATTGTTTTCTATTTACAAAGTAACTGACAACAAGAGCTGCCCAAGTTTTTATTTATTTATTTATTTAATTTTTCTTTGACTTTATTTATTTTAGCATAAAGTTTGTATTTTTTAAAAATAAAATGGACCTCAATATACACGCGATAAAAATTACGAAAAGTTAGGACTTGAATCAATTTTTGTTTGTTTTTTTTTAATTTATACTGTTCTTTTTTTTTAATCGGTAAAGACGTGAAAATATCGAGTACCTTTGACTTATTTCAATTTGACCCAAAAAATGACTTACAACGTAAATTGTTTGAGATGTAATATAGCAAAGAGATAGATACATGTGTTTGGTGAGGGAGTCGGTGTGGAGCGATCAGATGTTGTCATGTAAGGAACACACAGATGTTGTCATGTAAGGAGCACACAGATGTTGTCATGTAAGGAGCACACAGATGTTGTCATGTAAGGAGCACACAGATGTTGTCATGTAAGGAGCACACAGATGTTGTCATGTAAGGAGCACACAGATGTTGTCATGTAAGGAGCACAGATGTCGTTGTGTAAGGAACACAGATGTCGTCATGTCAGGAGCACAGATGTTGTCATGTAAGGAGCATAGATGTCGTCATGTAGGAAGCACACAGATGTTTTCAGGTAAGGAGCCCAGATGTTGTCATGTAAGGAGCACACAGATGTCGTCATGTAAGGAGCACACAGATGTTGTAATGTAGGGAGCACACAGATGTTGTCATGTAAGGAGCACACAGATGTTGTCATGTAAGGAGCACACAGATGTTGTCATGTAAGGAGCACACAGATGTTGTCATGTAAGGAGCACAGATGTCGTTGTGTAAGGAACACAGATGTCGTCATGTCAGGAGCACAGATGTTGTCATGTAAGGAGCATAGATGTCGTCATGTAGGAAGCACACAGATGTTTTCAGGTAAGGAGCCCAGATGTTGTCATGTAAGGAGCACACAGATGTCGTCATGTAAGGAGCACAGATGTTGTCGTGTAAGGAGCACACAGATGTTGTCATGTAAGGAGCATAGATGTCGTCATGTAGGAAGCACACAAATGTTTTCAGGTAAGGAGCCCAGATGTTGTCATGTAAGGCGCACACAGATGTTGTCAGGTAAGGAGCACACAGCTGTTGTCATATAAGGAGCACACAGATGTTGTCATGTAGGGAGCACACAGATGTTGTCATGTAAGGAGCACAGATGTTGTCATGCAAGTAGAACAGATGTTGTCATGTAAGGAACACACAGATGTTGTTATGTAAGGATCACACAGATGTCGTCATGTAAGGAGCACACAGATGTTGTCATGTAAGGGACCAGAAACGTCCTGTAATTGCAGGCCTTATACCAGATTACACGTCGTAACAAAATTTTTGTTACATAGTGTAGTGTATCGCGAATATACAGCCCTTTTCATAGTGAGTCACGTAGGCTTAAAATTTTGTGAATCACAGTTCCAAAAAACATCATCTTACAAACACAACAAAATAGATGGATCGGACAATGAGATGCTTACAAGATCTCTAATTTAATAGATGGCTCGTTTTTTTTAGATTTATATGCGAACGATGTATTTTATTTTATTTTTTTTTATTGAATGCTAAAGGGTGGAAATTCCAATAAATAAATAAATGGGTTTAAAAAAAGTACATCTTTTTCTCGCCAAGTCTCAGAAAGTCAAAGCTGACTGAGTCCATGGAATGAGAAATTGGATGGATTTAATGAAGTTGTGTTATTTATTATGATTCAAAACTTAATCACACAAACAGACACACAAATATACGCAGAGAACCACACAGGTGCGGATTTAGGGCATGCCCCCCCACCCCCGTTACCGCAAGTTTAGGTAAGACATCATTAAAATATCGAAATATTTTTTTGTTCTAAGATGGACGAACTATAATTTTAGCATTTCAGTTTCGCCCCCCCCCCGGGTCAAAGTTGTCTAGATTCACCCCTGGAACCACACACACACATACACACACACAGAGACAGACATACACATAGAACCACACACATCAACACACACACAGATATATACAAAGACACGTATGGAGGCACACACACACAGGCAGACAATACTAGCCCACAGACAGACACACAATACTGACACACACAGACACACACACACACACAGACAAACACACAATACTGACACACACAGACACACACACACACAGACAAACACACATACACATGCATATACACAGAGACACACAATCACAGGCCGAAAACATTGATACAGACACAAAACAAAGAAACACAGATAGAAACAAAATACTAACAAAGACAGACAGATAATACTGACACAGACAGGCACACAATACTGAAACTGACAGACGGATAAACACTCACCACACAATACTAACACACTGACAGACTCACAATACGGACACACAGGGACTCCCAAGTAATGCACTGTCAATGCCAAAAAGTACTTCACTTCCGTTTTGTCAATGGTACTCAAATGGGGGGCGGGCAGGTTCGCAGAAGTTATGGCGGGTCACTACAATATTTAAATTATTGATTAAAAGAATCCTTACTATACGTGCATAATATTTATATCTCTGTTTACGTTTGTAAAACTACAAAGTCAAAGGAGAAATATGTTGCTATCCATGACTCTATTATTCTCTTCCTCCTTTTATCGTAATATTTCATTGAAAAGATCATTTATGGTGAATCGTGCAACCATAGCAGTTGTCAAAGTGGGTCAAAGTTGTTAATGTATGAGGACCACTGGTCTAGGTCATACAGCGTAACGTTAGTATTATAAATGGAAGAATTCGCAGTATATAATGAAAACCCATGTTAATAAGAGCAGAAGGAGAGATAGAGATAGAGATTATTATCAAGCCCAGAACGGCTTGTCAGCGAGAAATAAAATAATGACTGATGTCCCTTAATTTAACCAGTTAACTACTGAAGAGACAAATTTTCGTTACCCAAACACAGCCCGTGTGTGTGTGTGGTGTGTGTGTGTGGTGTGTGTGTTGTGTGTGTGGTGTGTGTGTCAAGAAGACTCCATTGAAGCTATAAGCTGAGGTCTCAAACGATGTATTACATATCTCTTAGATCCTATAAACCACGGAAAGATTGCATTATTGCGGGATCCTATAAACCACGGAAAGATTGTATTATTGCGGTGCCCTTCCATAACCGATTTTACAATGACCAAGGAGGCACCAGCGGCTTCTCAACCGCTGTTGTACGCCTACCTCCAACCGATATTGAAAGGTTATGCAGTGGTTATGTAAAATCGTGTAAAATCAGCGAGAGTTTGAAGAAGTTCGCCAGTTTGACTTCTCACCAAACCACGTGACCAAGTATCGCATTAGAAAGGGTCAGCACGTTCCATTATGGGGTACGGCCATTACTTTCACAGTGCACACCCTCTGGGGTACGGCCATTACTTTCACAGTGCACACCCTCTGGGGTACGGCCATTACTTTCACAGGTCACACCCTCTGGGGTACGGCCATTACTTTCACAGTACATACCCTCTGGGGTACAGTCGCGAAAATATAGGTTGACGACCACTGGTCAATAGATATACTTCACATCCGTTGAGATACTGCAGTAAAAGTAAAGTTCCCTGAGCCCTATTTGGGCCATCGGGGCAGATGACGTGTAGAATTCATCTGTTTCTATAACCTCGGCATATGAAGGGGTTGTGTGGTTAGCACAACGCCCAGCCGCCTTTACTTTCCCCAACTTACAGTCAGGTACCGATTTAAAGCTGGGTGGACTTGTGGGACGACTTTGCGCCAAATAACACCTATAAAAAAACAAGCAATCTAAGCCTGTTCCATTCTGGACACAGGAAGTGTTAGCGCATTTTCGTATTATGTATCAGTACGTATGCTATCTTTCAGTAAATATTTGTAAATTTTGGAAATGTTTACAAATTCAATTGTGTAATGCATATATCTGAAAAAAGATATTAAAAAGACGTTTCTTTATAATTGAAAACAAAGTTATTTTCTCTTAAATCTAACTACAAGTGGTTTGTGGTCACTGAAATAGGACTCAGTAGATTTAATTGTAAAGTGAATATGTGACTGAAATAGGACTCATAATTGAAACATTCTAAATTGTAGTCATTTAATCGTCCGAAAACTCCGTCAATTGTTGTTTTATATAAAGTACGGGAAGTAAGTCATGTTGAATAACTGTTACAAAAATAAATAATGATTACGCCCCTTTGATTAGCTTTTATTATTTATATTTAAATTATAAGCAAAACGGTACATAAAAAACTCTTATATTTTGGCTCTGAGAGGTCGAATCGCAAAATGGACTTTTGATGTACACTTGGCAGACCAAGACCTACACAGTGATATATACATCATGGGTCTAGGACTTATGGTTGCTGAGATATAGGGCAGTCCATTATTAATATAGCTTATATAGTAAAAAACGGTACTTTATAAGGCCCCTTTTACGGCCCTGAGAGGTCAGATCGCGAAATGGAAAAAAGTCATTTCTTGGCAGGCCAAGACCTACAAAATGATATATACATCATGGGTCTAGGACTTATGGTTGTTGAGATCTAGGGTGATGACGGACGGACAGACAGACAGTCAAAACGGGGACAAATCTAAAAATCCATGGTTCTCACCGATGATCGAATCTCAGGTCAAAAGTCGAGTATCTGCACCACTCGGCCATCCGTCCCACGGATACTGTAATACAAAGTGATAATTGATGATTTACTAAGTATATGAACAGATGGGTGTAAAAAGAAAAATGTTTAAATTTAGTGGTAATATAAAACAAAAAAAAGTTTTCGAAAAGATTATGAGTGCACTCGGTTTTAACATGAGGCCGCAGCAAGAAAACATTATTGGTGTTGTGTTTTTTTTTTTCATCCCAACAATATTACAACAGTTGCTTCACATTGTATTAATCATTTAAAATATGTATAAATCATTATAAAATGGTATAATAACAACAAAAAAAAATGAATATAAATGCATGAGACTGAAATATTAACCGCCAACATAGACTGGATGGTGTACTTTTACCGACAACACTATCACATCACAAGATCTTCTGTCAAGGTAGATAACTAGCTTGTGCGAAACATTTTGAAAACATAATGACGTGATTCACTCCCCTTAATGGTGGACCGGGGATTATAATGAGATTTATATATACATTTGATTTCAATCAAGAATTTTGATAATTGTCTTGTAATTATTATTTTTTTGAGTATATTTATATTTCTAGCTATTAAAACATTTTATATATATATATATATATATATATATATATATATATATATGAGAGAGAGAGAGAGAGAGAGAGAGAGAGAGAGAGAGAGAGAGAGAGAGAGAGAGACAGTTATATAAGCTTTCTATGCATTCTTATATTCATACAGTTATATAAAGAAGAAAAATGCAGGACATCATCAACAAGCTATTTCAATCGCTGGGCACAATGGGATCTTAATTAAGACACGCGGCAGGGACCGACAGCAGAGATTAGACAAAATGTCCAGAGCATGCTGGTGGAGAGCTGACATCGTGTAATATTAAACATCTTTATAGTTCAGACTCGATAGCCGGGTCAGAAAACCGAACGGGCCTAACCCGGGCCATAGTTTGCGCATGTCAGACTTTTGAATTTTGACTTCTATGCACTGGGAAGAGTATTCTTTGGCCCTAGACTCATTTCAAATGTCTCGAGCTGGGAACCGGTACTTCAGAATCTTGTATAATAAAAGTACAGATACAATTAAAGTATCTCCTATAGAAATGTTCCTATTGCATAAATATACAATATTGTGAATATTTTTTAAAAGAAATCCAAGAACCTTTCGCTTCCTCCCTTTTTTTTTCCTGTAATAAATAACTCGGTGAGATGAACATGGACATAGCAGAGAGTTTCTTTGTGTATTACTTGTATTATTTCCCCACTAAGTGTTTAACCGTTTCCCTTTGCGTGTTTAACAGTTTAACATTTCGTTCTGTGTTTGAACAGTTTAACATTTCTCCTAATATGTTTAACTGTTTAAGATTTATCCCTGTGTTTATCAGTCTAACTTATCTCCCCGTAATTTAACAGTTTAACATTTCCCCGTGTTTTATCAGTTTAACTTTTTCCCTATTGGTTTAACAGTAAAACATTTCTGCCGTGTTTAACAGTTTAACATTTCTATTGTGATTATCAGTCTGTTATTTCCCTTGTGGTTAACAGTTTAACATTTCACAACTAAGTGTTGAATAGTTGAGCGTATTGAATTAAATGCCAGGTGCATTAAGACAAATCTAAGGAGCTGTTGTTCGTAAAAGCTTTTTATGAAATACGAAACCAGCTTTCTAGCTCAGTTCTAAACTACGGAATGACGTCATTAGAATGTGTTGTTTGTGTAATTTTTCTTCAGCGCCGTTAAAAATAAACCACTTGGAAAAAATGAAATGTATCTTAATTTGTGATATTTTATTTAACTTCATCATGTTTAGACATTTATAAAAAGTACTTTCTATGTTTGAACTTTCAAATAAAATAAGGGGTGATAAATGCATTACAATACAACATGGCAGCTTGAAGCTAAAATGCGCGCGCACACCTAAGACAGAAAAAAAAACTGTTAAATTGCACACAATGTTTGGTGGTAGATGCAGGATTTCGCTTTGATCGTTTTGAAAAAATACAATTTTAGACAATTTTAATGCATTTTATTTTATTTTACAGCCATGCATAACATATAAGCTATAGGAGAATACTAAATATAGCTAAGTACCGATTCTGTTAAAAAAGAGACATGCTCATAAGAACATTGTACGGAAAATAGACTTCAATTGGATTGTATTAAATCATTGTTTTAGAAATCAGGTTTGAATTGCTAATGGTACAAAGAAGACATACAAACATCAGTGATTGTGTAAATTATAGACAGACAGACAGACAGACAGACAGACAGACAGACAGACAGATAGATAGATAGATAGATAGATAGATAGATAGATAGATAGATAGATAGATAGATAGATAGATAGATAGATAGATAGATAGATAGATAGATAGATAGATAGATAGATAGATAGATAGATAGATAGATAGATAGATAGATAGATAGATAGATAGATAGATAGATAGATAGATAGATAGATAGATAGATAGATAGATAGATAGATAGATAGATAGATAGATAGATAGATAGATAGATAGATAGATAGATAGATAGATAGATAGATAGATAGATAGATAGATAGATAGATAGATAGATAGATAGATAGATAGATAGATAGATAGATAGATAGATAGATAGATAGATAGATAGATAGATAGATAGATAGATAGATAGATAGATAGATAGATAGATAGATAGATAGATAGATAGATAGATAGATTCACCTACCTTCCCGTCCCTTGTGGTCACGTCTAACAGACTTTCTCACTCTACTCCGTTTCCCTTCTTCTTTCTCTCTTCCCTCTCGTCTTCCTGGTGCCTCCATCGGTCGCTCAGATTTGTTCCTCCCAGCCGACTTTTTCAGCTTGTGTCCAGCAAGCCGGCTGTCCCGAGGCGACTGTTGGCCGCAGTGAGTTGATATCCGGCTGAGCAGAGACCGCACGGACAACAGCCCTCGCTCTTTACCTCGAGGACGTCTTCCGGCCAAACGTCGTCCGCGCTTCTGCAAACGGTTTCCGGAGCCCCTGGGAAGCCGATAGGTGCCGGAGATGACTTTGTGGTAGGCCTCGTCTCCTTCGATCACCTCGTTAGACTCCGCGTTATCGATCACAACCAAGTGTTTCTCGTCGGCGTACGGCGAATCGTCCGACGCAACGACGGCCGCCACGTTCGTGGGGGCGTTGTTGTTGTTGTTCGGGAAGGGTTCTTGAGAGCATTCGATCATTTCTCTCTTGACCAGGGCGTCGTTCGCCTGACCGGCGACGCCGCGATTGCAGATATCGGTATCGCCGCTTTTGAAGTTCGTGTGAGAGAAATCGATACCGTACAGCTGAGTCTCAGCCACAGACGCGTTGCTCGTCGCGGAAATGCCCGAGTCTTGTTTGCGCAGCAGGGACAGGCCGGACACGTATCTCATCATCTCCATCTCTTCGTTCCTCGGGGAACCGTCCACTCTTTTGGTGACCGAGGCGTAAGGCGTGTCACTGTCCATCATGGCCTCTATGGACATGAACCTCTCGAAAGAAGGCCTGATCAGCCGTCGCTGATTGCCGGCTTCTGGATCGTGCAGCAGCGGTTTGGTATCGCCGGAAAACGAGTTCGTCCGCCGACTCCTCTTCATGGCCTTGGACTTGGAGATGGACTCCCTGAGGTCTGACACTATGGTGGACAGCTCGGACTGTCTTTTCTCGAGGCTGTGCCCGTCGGGGGACGTAGCTCCTCCACCACACCTGTCATCCATGTTCGTATTGGGGCTGTTCATCGCACTGTTTAGGGCCCCCTCACTCATGCCGGTGGATGAGAGGCCCACCGAGGACCGGCGGCTGGGCAAATGCCGGCCGCAGCACTGACCACGCTTGTCCACTGTCGGGTAGAGCAAAGTCGAATCACTGTCGTCACTGTCGACGTACGTTTCCACGTACATGCGGTTTTTGGACGCCCTTTTAGCACCGGGCAAGCAACCACGGCCGATTTTGGGCGACGCCGCCGCCGCCTTCAAATGCCGATTTGGCTTGTCTTCCGAATATTGCCTGCTGCCAAGGTCGTCTCTGTTCTGTTTTGTCGGGCTGGCCAGGTGACAAGGGAGTCGGAACGGAGATTCGCACCTGTGAGACCTTCTGACATGCAGCATGCCAGGGCTGAGGAAATTGGAATAGGATACGAAACAGGGTGACGCGATGGACGGAGTTTCGTTGCTCTGGGTGTTCGTTGAAGACGGAGAGGTGACAATAATTCTCGGTAACACCACATGGGGTAACTGTTTAGAATGTTTTTGATCTCCCGGAACCAGGGCGGTATCCTCCTCCTCCCGCTGATAAGCACCAGTTGTGTTCTGGGAATCGCCGCCGCCTTTAGCAACGTAACGGAAGTCGTGCACCCCGCCGCCAGGCGTGTGGCAACCTCCTTTAGGTGGACACCACGACGAGGACGTGTACTCTGTCAGTGACGGGGGTGAGCCGTAGTCGGACTGCTCCGGTGATGGACATATCAGAATGGACAGAGGTTTGCTTATGCTGGACGAGTGCAGCACAGAAGTGTTGCTGGCGTTGTTCGGGCCGGACAGATCTTGGCTGTTCAACAGCTGCAGGTGCGATGCGGTGCCGGACGACTCCGCGAGCTTCGTTTTTGTAGGGGCAACCAGCTTATTGAGTTGTGATGTCTTCTGAGACATTTCCTGTTGGTCTTCCAGCTGAAATGGTGGACCCACCGAGGAGCTCTGGCTGATTGGGATGTCGAAAAAGTAAGAGCCGGCATTGAGTCGGCAAACTCTCATAAGATCAAAGCACCGGCAGTCTGGGCCGCAATGCATTCTGTCTTTAGAGGAAATGTCCGACTCATCCGCCTTGCTTTCTGGACTTACATCCTCATTTTTAGAATAGTCCAGACCCATTAGATCGACATCCCGGGTGATAGCCGGGACGTACGCGTCCGAGCAGAACGCGGTATCTTTAAACGAGTAGTCTTCAGGTGAGTCATAAAATGAGTCCATTTCTGTTTTGACGACGGCACCCCGACTCTGCTGACTGTCGTAGACTGTTTTGTTCTGGTCCGACATTGATTCCAGCGAATCGTTTTCGGCGCTCTTCATGCTGAACGGAGCCGCGTTGTGTGAACACCTTGAGCAGTTGTTTACGCTTCGCTGGCACCTGGCTGCCGCTCTGTCAAATCTGGACATAAGGCTGTCGTAGCTAAAGTGTTTGTATCTATCCGCGTCGACACGGTTGGTTGACGCAGCCTCTTTCCTCGCGAAACAGCCACACTTCGCCGTGCTGGAACTGAAATGCGCGTCGACGTCCATGTGTCCTCCCACGCAATCTGCGTCTTCCGCAAAACACTCACTGAACACGTCCGACTCGAACAGATTTCTGTACTTGCTTGACGAGCACATTTTCCCAATGTAGCAAGATCGCTGACCGCAGCCATGCACTGCATCTTTCACTTTGGGCATCCGGTTGTCATCTTTCGGCACATTCATTACCTTTCTACCTCTCTTTTTTATGAATCTGTTGAATTTGTAGTTAGTTTCGTTGAAATGGACGGAACATTCACCGTAATCGTTGTATGGATTCGGTGCTTCCCTCTGACGATAACAAAGCTTCTTTTGTGAATACTGTTTTCTCTTCGTCGAGTTGTTTTTACACTTTTCTCGCCTGTCCACTTTGTGAATTCTGTGGGATTTTCCGAAGGCGATATTCTCTGCGTTCTGATTCACTTCGCATGCCTCAAGTAAAGCATTAGACATGGCTTTGACTCTAGGGTCTACCAGCCCATCCGACTGTCCTAATTCATTATCGGCGTTTTCTGATTCCGCTTCACGCACACAACTCTTTGAAGCTTTTGTCTTTGACTTACAAGCCGCTTTCATCTTCTTCTTCTTCCTGCCCGGCTTCATCCTGGTCGATTTTTTTAGAGGGTTGGTTTTTTGACTGCACGTAGGATGATACAGGGAGTCGCCCATCGAGGCAGAGTCTTCTAAAAACGAGGCCGCCATGATGTCCTCCAGGATGTCGTCGTCGTTCACGTACCTCACGCCTCTCTTGGAGGCTCGGAAATAGAGTCTGCGAGTCTGCCCAACTTCCGGCTCACCACTGACATTGTCAGCACGATGTTCGTCATCCAACGGCTGGGGTTGTCTTTTAGATTTTATGCGGTACTTTCTCTTTTGATCGACTTTTCTGTAGGTAAATTTCAACTTTCCGGAACTTTTACCATTGAATTCCAAGTCTGATGAATTCCATTCTGAGCCTGAGTCCTCTTCTTGCGACACGCGTCTGTCCTCCTTGCGAGTATTAGAAATGTTATCACTATTTACATTTAAATGTTCACAGTCGGCTACGTTCATATTTTGCATAGAGTAAAGTTCAATGACGGGCGATGGTAATCGATCCAAAATAACCACCGGCGATTTCTTGCTAGTCGATTCCATGGATGCATTGAAACAGTCGCAGAATATCGGCGGTGATGATTTGGGTCTGTCCTCCTGCTGGAGTATCGATTCTCGAATACGCTGGCTGCTGCCCGTTGCATAGTTCAGTGAAAGGTTTTGGGTGGACGGCCTTGGCCTTGAGCAGTTTAAAACTGATAACAGTGGCGCGGATGTGGTGAGCGGAGGAGCGCTGTCGGATCTCCTGTATCGCGATCTGGGAGTCAGCCAATCACAATATATTAATTCACGCCCGAGTGTCGCCTCGCGTTCCTCCGCTGTCCGACCGTCTGCGGGTGACGTAATGCCGATGGCGCCGACAGGAGGCTTGTCGTGCAGCACTGTGTCAGCTTGTGCGGCCTTCAGATCATAGGAACCGCTGTCCCCCCCAACAGGCCTGCTGTTTTGAACACAGCATTCAACATTCACCGAACGATGTCCCGAGAAAAAAAATCCAAAATCAACGAGATTATTTTCCAACAGCGCTGCCTGTGATCCGGTCGAAGCCTTGTCCTCGTCACGCACTCTATACTCAGACAGATAAACAGCCCCGGACTGTTCAACATCGGACAGACGAAGATTTGATTGGCCTGGTTTGTCTTTGTTCTTATCAGCCGTAAAGTCCGCTTTGATCGTTTGTTTAGAAGACAAAGCTGTTGTGTTTGATTTTATTTTCGTTTCGGCCACTTGTAGGTTGTTGTTGATTTGATTGCTTTGAATCTGTTGATGAGGCCCATTGTGAGTCGGATCAATAATGAAATCTTTGAATGATTCCCACGGACAAGAACCTGGACGCTCTGTTTCCTCAAAGTCTTCATTCCTTTTGCGCTCAGCGTCGCGGCAAGGGTCCGGCAAGAGCGACAACTTCGTCCCATCGCACGATTTGTCGCCCTTTTGTTTTTTAGTGCTCACTCTCTGAGTCCCTGAGCTCAACTTTTGACAGAAAGCAGCATCCTCGCTTGGCTTATTATTAATGCCAACAACGTCATTATCGTTTTTAACCCCAAATCCCGCCGCTTCGTGCTGCAACTTTTCCAAGTCTGAAAATTTGCCGTTTGCGTTGATAGAGAGCGAAACATCGGATCTCTCTTTGTCGACCTCTTTAATTCGCTGCCGGGCACCTTCCTCCCAAGTGTTGTGAATGGCGTTTTGTTCCTTTTTCGTGGGATCAGTGCCGCGATCCGAATCGCCGCCGTTTTTTACTTCCGACCGACACAATGTGCACTGCAGTAGTTTCTTGCTGTAGCCTTCATGACATTTACATCTTTGAACGATGAGTTTAGGGATGTTGTGCAGTGGCTTTACTTTCTTCTCTTTGACCATATTCTGTGGTGGAGGTTGTGGTGGCTGTTGAACTTTTTCGGTGGATTTCCTCCTGAACGTGAGCTTCAGACCTCGAGACTCACAGCTTTCCACCTTATCATACTCTTCAACCGGCAGGTCCAGGTAACGTTCCTTGATGCTGCCTGAGCCGCCTATGGAAAAGATGTTTTTCAGCGACGTTTTTAATGATTTCTTGCCTGCGTCTGAAGTGAATTGATCTTCAGGTTCCGTGGTTTTCTTCTGCGGTCCCGAGATCTTCAGTACGTCCTGCTTCTTAGAATTATTCTCAGCCGCCTTCATTTTAATCAGGGAACCATAATGGGCCTCCTCTTCGCAGCCTTTTGCTTCGTCAACTGTTACGTCTAAGTTTGATATGTGACTTCTATTGGAGTCAGATTCGCCTGAAGTGTGAGAGATTAGTTCCCGGAGATTTCGATTCGCTGCACTGCCCGAAGACGCGTGAATGGCATCTGTGCTGCAACATTCTTCACCTGCGCCCGCCTCACTGTCTAGTTCAAATGTCTGGGCAGCAGCACCCACGGTCCTGTCACAGACCTGATCATCCGACGGCGGCGGTGACGGTGAAAATGGGAACGATGACCAAGAGGCGGTGGACAGGCTGACCACGTCCGAAGAAATGTCCGGGTGGTCAACGCAGACCGGCTGTGTAAAGGGGGAAGTCGGTGGTTCTTTCAACAGAACGGCGGGGTTAGGAGGAGAAGGTGAGCTAGACCTGGAATTCCGGTGAGTCAGAGTCTTGCGGTCGACAGGTTGCATGGCTCAACGAGGACAGCGCATCAATATTCTCCATGGTTTGAAAATCACGCTGGTCAAAGTAAGCACAAAAGGGAATACAAAGACACGCTTCATTAGCTAGCTGCCATTCTGTCTGAATATGTAATCCGTAGAGAGAATATTAGCATTTGTATTCAAAATTGTTGCTTTGTTGAATCTGCGTGTTGGTATCTGTTACCTGTTGGAGAAACAAAAAGGAACATTCTATAAGTTTTAAAGACATATCATGTGTTAATTTACTTATATAACATGCAATAAGTTTTAAAGACATATCATGTGTTAATTTACTAATAGAACTTTCAATAAGTTTTAAACGACATATCATGTGTTAATTTACTAACAGAACATTCTATATGTTTTAAACGACATATCATGTGTTAATTTACTTATAGAACATGCAATAAGTTTTAAAAGACATATCATGTGTTAATTTACTAATAGAACTTTCAATAAGTTTTAAACGACATATCATGTGTTAATTTACTAACAGAACATTCTATATGTTTTAAACGACATATCATGTGTTAATTTACTTATAGAACATGCAATAAGTTTTAAACGACATATCATGTGTTAATTTACTAATAAAACATTCAATAAGTTTTAAACGACATATCATGTGTTAATTTACTAATAGAACATTGAAAAAGTTTTTAACAAGTACTCTACTAGTCTCTGCTAGCATTCGTTATTGTTTTTAATTCATCTAACGCTAATAAATTCTGTATTTCAATATCAACAGTCAAACTACTCCAGTAAGTTGTGTAAATGAACAAATTAACTTAAGTTTACCTTGCCCTTCTTATAACAACAACCCTTGTGTGCACAACAAAATGAAACGTTTATAAACCACTGATCACACATTTATCCCTATACTCGTATGGGTCATTTACTAACAATTCCCAAGTTCTAATACGGTACTTGTAAATAACAGATAATCAATAATCATTCAATGGACCACGAACTCAAACCAATCATTTAGTACCCATTGTGTTACAAACTCTTCACATAGTCACTAGATATATATCACGTGAGGAATGGTACCTGTGTTGATTACGACTGAAGATTAAACTTTACGATAGACTGAATAAATCATTTTGACTAAAACAGTCAACCTTCTTTAATGACTCTTTTCTTTTCTGTTAACGTATATTTTTATTAACAACTTTATTTTTCATAACTTACGTTCTGGTTGGTCAATTTTCTTTATAATCTATTCGCACTACTGATTGCATTATCAAACACCGCCACCTCCACTTACCCGCCCCCCCCCTACTTCCACCCTTGCAATCAACAGTAGACGGGTTAAAGCTTGATATAAATGGGAAGGGGGGGGGGCGGGGGGTGGGGCCGGAAGACAGAATCACTGAGATTTTTTTTTTTTTTTAAACTTCTTGTCTTTTACACAACAGATCACATTGTGTAGTCTAGAGTAATAATTTAAATACAGATATTAAACAGAACTGCCAACTGTTTCCACGTGTAATTATCCAGAAATTTATGAAAAATATTGAGTTTAAAAAAATTACTAAAGCAAATGATCATAAATGATATGAAAATAAAGGGGGGGGGGAATCTAAATCAATTAGAAAGCATATTTTTTTATATCTAAATGACTTTAAAAAAATATCAAAATAGGCAGCGTTGCCCAGTGGCGTAGAGAGCTTAACTCGCGCCCGGGGTACAATGCCTATTTAGCGACATCCCTAAACCTAAAGTAAAAAAAGACAGAACTGTCCCGGTTGGTCCGTGAAAAAATATGGCAACCCTACCCTATATATATATATATATATATATATATATATATATATATATATATATATATATATATATACAACTGTTATCAGTGTTTTGATCGATGCACTTGGCTAGATTTTGTTATTGCTGTTGCTAATGTGGTCTAAGTCTGAATTTTTTGTGTTCTTTTCTGTCTTTTTTCATAATTACGGAATACTGAAAGGCCGCAAATAAAATACTGACTTCGCTTGAGTTATCTTAAGAATAATCCATTAAAGGTCGTGTTAAAAATTAGTCTAGCTATATCTTGTGATCTAACAAAAGGTGGGCGTTGGCACGGAAGAGTGCATTTAGGAGATAAGATGGACGGTATTATGTGTAAACAGTCCGAAAAGGCCATCGCTGTATACATGGCTGGTGACCCGTAACCATCTTTACTGGTCGGTGACCTAGACTCACCTAAAATGGGGTAGTGTCCTGTAGCCACCTAGCATGCCCGGTGAAATGTAGCCACCTTAAATAATCGCTACCGGACCCCCCCCCCCCTCTAGGGTCTTGCTCGTGAACGTAACGTTCGTGAAAAACAAAAGAGCAGGATAGGGTTTGGGCATTTTAGCAATAGTGACCTTAAGCAGGGTTCCAACAAGAGGGTGTGACCCGGACACTTGTTTGAGCCCCTGTCCTTCGTGGGGCCCTTAGGAGCATTAATCTGCTATAAAAATGACCTAGTTATAGGTGGATGTTTCAGATCAGAGAACATTATAAGTGGCCACAGGATGAACAGTTAAGAGATTGTTGTGGGAGGGGGGGGGGAGGGATGGGTGTATTACCTGACGACACTCCCCCTGCTTTTGGTCACATACAGTGACTTCCGTCTAAAACTTAGATCTGACTAACCGATTCAGACATTATTCATCTCGACAAACTAGCACATCACTGCCCGTGAGCATCTCCAGTACTCATATGACACGTCAAAACAAAACAAAAAGTAGGTGACCTCATTGCTGGCCGTGAGTGCTTGTAGCGTTATGCGATACAAAGTAGGTCAACAAGATGATTACACAGAGTGACACTGATGCGTGGATAGAACTTGGACAGCTTTTGAACGTACATCGCAGTTAGGACTTTTTGTTTGCGCTCGGGTTTCTGGCGCTTTTCATGGCGAATATTGCGCGTGCGCAAAGCTAAGGTCGGACTAGGGCGTACACATTATTAGGACAACGTTTGTGTGTACACACAACTAGGTTACATTTGTGTGTACACACAACAAGGTTACATTTGTGTGTACAGACAACAAGGTTACATTTGTGTGTACAGACAACAAGGTTACATTTGTGGGTACACACAACAAGGTGACATTTGTGTGTACAGACAAGGTGAAATTTGTGTGTACAGACAACAAGGTTACATTTGTGTGTACACACAACGAGGTGACATTTGTGGGTACACACAACAAGGTGACATTTGTGGGTACAGACAACAAGGTTACATTTGTGTGTACAGACAACAAGGTGAAATTTGTGTGTGCAGACAACAAGGTGGCATTTGTGTATACACACAACAAGGTGACATTTGTGTGTACAGACAACAAGGTGGCATTTGTGGGTACACACAACAAGGTGACATTTGTGTGTACAGACAACAAGGTGAAATTTGTGTGTGCAGACAACAAGGTGGCATTTGTGTGTACAGACAACAAGGTTACATTTGTGTATACACACAACAAGGTTACATTTGTGTGTACAGACAACAAGGTTACATTTGTGTGTACACACAACAAGGTTACATTTGTGTGTACAGACAACAAGGTGGCATTTGTGGGTACACACAACAAGGTGACATTTGTGTACAGACAACAAGGTTACATTCGTGTGTACAGACCAACAAGGTTACATTTGTGTGTACACACACAACGAGTGACATTTGTGGGTACACACAACAAGGTGACATTTGTGTGTACAGACAACAAGGGGTGAAATTTGTGTGTGCAGACAAGGTGGCATTTGTGTGTACAGACAACAAGGTGACATTTGTGTGTACAGACAACAAGGGGAAATTTGTGTGTGCAGACAACAAGGTGACATTTGTGGGTACAGACAACAAGGTGACATTTGTGTGTGAAGACAACAAGGTGACATTTGTGGGTACAGACAACAAGGTGACATCTGTGGGTACAGACAACAAGGTGACATTTGTGGGTACAGACAACAAGGTGACATTTGTGCGTACACACTATTAGCTCGACTTTTGGGGGCGGACACAAAATAAGGCTAAAATGTGTGTGTGCACATAACTATGGAGATAGTTCTATTTATCGTAAACAAGGGAGACAACAGGTTTGTGTGCACTCAAAAGTAGGACGATATTTGCAAGGACAGATAATTATGGAGATAGTTCTATTTATCGTAAACAAGGCAGACAACAGATCTGTGTGCACTCAAAAGTAGGACGATGTTTGTTTGAGCAAAAAAAAAAGGCATTTATCTGTATAAAGATGACTTTTTTTTACTGTGCACAAGACTTAGGTGCATGTGCACACATATGTTAAACAGCTTCCTATATAGTCATAATAAAATACTTTTTTTTTCAAACAGTGCACAGTATTAGAGCGAGTTTTTACAATAACGAATGCGACATTTATGTGTACAGTCACATTGACTGCTCGCGATAAGGCGTGACTGTCGTAAACGAATCTGGTCTGTACAGACACATGAAGATAATACGGCGAGACGAGTCGATATGATGGATTTATGGAAAGAGAAAAAAAAAAAGAAAGTTACAATTCTCCAGCGACAGTGATAGCACAACAAAACCAAGCATGGTCGTTGAGTGAAAGGCTGGACTGCCAACTTTTTTCACCAACGATTATCCAGAAAAAGATTGGTTTTAACTATAGGCCTATATATATATATATATATATATATATATATATATATATATATATATATATATTTAAAACTAAATAAAAGCTATATAGAGTGACAGACAGACAGACAGACAAGCGGACGGACAGACAGATAAATTGAGATTAGATAGATAGGTAGATAGATTAGATAGATAGATTAGATAGATAGATTAGATAGATTAGATAGGTTATATAGATAGGTTAGATAGATAGATTAGATAGATAGATTATATAGATAGATTAGATAGATAGATAGATTTTGGTTATATCTAGACGACTACAAATTATCTAGATGTGGGCACGAATTATCCAAATAGACAGCCGTGTACGCACACACTCCACGACTAGCTGGTCCTAGCTGATCTGTGGTGAACTTGTTAAATCCATATTGATATCCACCATAACGAAAGCATCCATCCCACAAAATACCGCGAATTGTAAAAAATCGATCGAGTCCTTCCGCAATAGCGACACAGTATCCAACACACCTATATTATTATATCACAACCCGTCACACCTAATTATCCTATCACACTGCCCAACACACCTATATCACTTGAGTGTCACAGCCCACTACACACCTATATCACGTGGGTATCACAGCCCAACACACCTATACCACGTGGGTATCACAGCCCAAAACACACGTATCCCACGTGGGTAACACAGCGTGTGTAAACTAATGGAAACACGTGCTCGCAGGTCACACACAGAAAAAACAAAACAAAAACAACGTCGTTGGCTTGTGGGCTGGCTTGTTTGTTTGTTGTGGGTTTTTTTTTCCACCTGGCATCATGCGCTTCCCTCCCTCTATGCGTGCGTGTGTCTGCGTGTGTGTGTGTGTGTGTGTGTGTCACACACCACCAGACACAAGTGTTGCGTACACGTATCGACGTCACGCTTGTCTATCATAATATATTCAACCCCCCTCCCCCCCTCACCCCCCTTCCCCCCCCCCCCCGGTTATACTTTGCCGACAGTTGAACGGGTCGTGAAGAGAGCTGTTGTTTTCAAAACACACCCGGCACAGCGAACGAGCCCGTGCAGATAGATGTACGTAACGGGTTTTCCCTGGTCACACACACTGACACACGGGGTAACTCTTCTTTGCTTTTATTTTATGTGTGCATTTGGGGGTGGGGGTAGGGGGGGGGCTTGTCGCTGTACTAAACAACACGCACGTGCTGTGCACAAGCACAGACCGGCGGCGGGATGTGAGCAGGAACCGCAATTCGTGATAATCAGATGAGCTGCTCAATTAGAACACACGCAAAATAAAAATGTATAAATTGTCCCCTGTCTCCCCACCCCCTCCCCGGGGTTATCGGAAAGGGGGGGGGGAAACAAAAGGGCGAGGGGGGGGGAGTGGAGACAAAAATCGTTGACGTCTGGTAGTGCTACTCAAACAAAGAGAGAAATCGTCTGACTTAACAATCTATCCCGCCATTTTTTTTACGACGCAGTCTTTCCTAGCTCCCCCCCTCCCCCCCTGCACACACACACACATTCATCCTCACCTCTCCCCGAACTCCCGCCTTTTTTTGCTTGGTAAAGTCAGATTCGACACGTGTCATGCATATATACGCTGTCTCCGTGTGAGCTTTGTTAATACGTCTGTTAGGAGAGGGTGTCGTCTGCCACTTTAATTCTTTTTTTTTTTTTAATTTGGAACACACACACACAACTTATTCTCTCCCTTTTTAACTTTATTTGTGTGTGGTGTTTGTGTGTGGTGTTTGTGTGTAAATCTCTTCAGTAAATAAAAAAAAATTAGAATACTACACTTCCTTTAAATTTCTGTGTGCAATTCTCTCTTTCTCTATCACTCTCTATGTCTCTCCCAGTCTCTCTCTCTCCCTCTCTATATCTGTCTGTCCCTCCCACTATTTCTCACTCTCTCTCTCTCTCATTCTCTCGATCTGTCTCTATATGTGTCTGTTTCTCTCCGTCTCTCTATCTGCCTAACTCTGTCTATCTCTCTTTGAAAAATTTAATCTCTCTCTATGTCTGTCTTTATGTGTCGCTCTCCCTCTCTTTATCTCTCTCTCTCTCTCTCTCTCCCTCTATTTATATATATATATCACTATATCTCTTGCTGTCTTTCTTTGTCTCTCCCCCCCCCCTCTCTCAGTCTCTCTCTGCTATTCCCTAATTAAGCCAATACAAACTATGCGGGCATGTATAACGGGCATCATTGTTGGGAAGGTCGAAGGTTGGTGGGTGGGGGGGGGGGACACAATGGTGAGTCGCGGGGTGGCGGGGACAACTTCTTGTCAATTTGGAGTCGACTGTGGGGCGCTTTAAAGTTGTTTGTTAAAAAAACAACAAGTGTGCTCTGTTGCCAAATGTGTGTGTGTTGTGTGTGTTGTGTGTGTGTTGCGTGTGTTTGTTGTGTTGTGTGTGTGTTGTGTGTGTGTTGTGTGTATATATAACTTTGTTTTTTCTGGTAAATAAAAAAAAAAAAATAAACTACTGTATGAATCTGGAGTCTATTGGTCCATTTAATGTGCATGACATTCAGTTTTATTTGTCTTCACTTTTTTTTACTGTTGACATTTTTACTGTTGACATTTTTAATTCTGAGTTTATGTGTGTGTGTGGGGGGGGCGGAGTTTTACATTTTTCTTTAACCTGCCATGTTCCCTACAAAGAAAAAAAGATATATACATATATATATATATAATGCTATGTGATAAATATTTCGATTACTCCCCCTGAATTAAGAGTGTTTTCTTCTTTCTAAAAATGCTTCAATTTTTTGTTCAACATACATTTGATATGTTACAAGTGACTCATTTGATATGTTACCAGTGACTCACTTGATATGTTACCAGTGACTCGAATAATATGTTACCAGCAGGCTTGCTGAGCCGCCATATTTTTTTTCGGCTCCGGCTCCGGCTCCCACAAATTCGACGGCTCCGGCTCCCTATTAAAATAGTATCACACGAGACAAAAATTTTTGTAATTGCGCCACGCTAACATCCCGCTGATAAAAAGTTATGCAAATTTTGCCGCGTTCACCCCCATAGTCATGAATTTGAAAAATATACGCATTGTTGGTTTTACTAAAAACAAACCATTTCAGTGCATCCAGAAACGTATAATTATTTTCGATCGAGGTTTCATTAGTCGCCATTTTCATAAGTAAAAAAATTATTTCAATGATCGAATAAGCAAAACTTTGACCCCCGGGGGGCGGGGCGAATCTGTTTTCATTGTTGAAAATTGGTCTTTGAACAAAATATATTTCGATAATTTAATGATGTTTTACCTAAACTTGCGATAACCGGGGGGGGGGGGGACATGCCCCCCCGGCCCCTCCCCATAATTCCGCCCCTGGTGGGGTAGAAGAAATGTTCGGGGGGGGCGAAGATGGAGGTGCGAAGCGCCGAAAGCTTGCGAACGGAGTGGAGGGATTTTGGGAGAGGACCTCAGTGAGTCCCCTCCCCAAGAAATTTTTTGCAGTTCCATATCTGGAATGGTGCATTTTAGTACCGATTGTTTAGCTATTAATTAGAAAAATATAATTTTAACTACGTTTCGATAATGCATGGCATGTTGCAGTTTTGTTAAAAATAATTTAAATAGTAAAGAGTTTTAATGATTAAAATTTATTGAGGCTGAGCAATTTCTGATTTCTGTTATAAATATATTGACCATTTGTTCTGCTACACAATTGTTACATAATAGATACCTGATTTATATCATTATACTGTTGGTTAAACGTACAACCCGGGAAGAACTACAAAGATGCACGAATATAGCTTAGCTATTTGTGTGATATTTCTTATAAAATATTGAAAACAAAGAACACATCTATCAACAACAAATTGACCAGTCGCAATTATTCAATTTAAAATAAAATTAATTCTGCTAAAAAGTAAATTTGTAAATTAAATAACATCACTCAGAAATCACGGGGTTTGTACTTTATTATTTTATTATACATATGTATAAAAGTGAAGTCAGAAGTCAATATTATTTTATTAACCTATTTAAGTTGCTAGTTGTCCTCAGAAGATATCAATATATAAAACTATTACAAGGTTGCGAACAGGCCCACCGACAGAAATTTCGGGTCCCTGGGCAGGGGTGACACGGGCCCCCGTGCTGATATTAATATTTTCAAAAGTTGATTAGCCAGCTCAGTCCGGGTCCCTAACACAAAATTGAACAAAATGATTGATGTTTTATAGCCGTTATTATTAAAATTTTGTCAAAAAGCTCAAATCATGCACGGGGGGGGGGGCTCAGGTCATGAACGGGGGGGGGGGTCTGTGCATTTTGCCAATTGCAAGAAACAGTTGGATAGTAGGACTGTGTGTACATAGATAAGATACCATCAGTTAACTGCATCGGCAGCATAATGAGCATACGCTGATATCCGCCTTGCATGGTTGCTTGTATGGTTGATAAAAACAAACAATCTGTAATTTGATTTTGTACTTAAAACTAACTGTATTTTTCATAAAATTTGATTGACATTTCATTGCTATGCTGATTTACCATAATACACGCTAATGAGGCCCGTAGCGTGCGTGGTCAAATAATGATGAAAACTGTCTGAAGTGCAATGTTTGGAATTTTTTAGGGCATTCTGTGTGCAAGATACACTTAAGATAAAATACATCATTCAACTCAGGATAAAACAATGAGTAAATACTGAAAATTACAGCCTGATACCTCTTTTAGTTTTTGAAATATTCGCTACGCAATATTCAATAATAGTGTATAATAATGCGATTTCATGCAATTTTTCACCAAGAAGGCGTTAAGACACCAACATGAAATTTTCACCATAGCTAGTACTTGCCAAGGTTAGCAAGTGTGCAAAATATGAAAAGTGTGAATTACTGTCCGCATGGTCATCTGGGGGGCGCAATAAGTGCAAAAATGGACGACCATGATGCTTAAAGGGGCCCACCATGAGTACACTATTATTGATTAACAGGAATTCTCTATCAAAATAATAAACACATATATGGTACTTACTAATTATATAACAAACATCATTTCATGTCTTATAGGTTCTTGGCTATACCGAGTCAAATATTGATGAAAACTGTCTGAAGTGCAATGTTTGGAAATTTTTAGGGCATTCTGTGTGCAAGCTACACTTAAGATAAATACATCATTCAACTTAGGACAAAACATTAAGTAAATACTGAAAATTTCAGTCTGATACCTACATTAGTTTTTGAAATATTCACGTTCAAATATCGCGAAAATGTAAATGTCACGCGCACTCGCGACTACCCTTAAAAATTAAAAAAATCATATCTCAGAAAGTTTTTGACCAAATGGCCTAAAATTTTCAGGAATCACTCAACTTTGAATGTACCACAAGCCCTGAAAATTTCAGGAAGATCTGAGGGGGTCGGGTGAACAATTGTCAAAAAACTTGTTGAGTTGACATGGAATGACCTTATACATAAACTTTATTATTGTTTTTTTGTTTATTTTTTTATAATTGTTTGAATTGCATGATTTAATCGTTACTCAGTGTCTAGGGTTCCATTAAGCGGACTCTGTATTATTATTTTTTCGGGTTCCGTCTAATAAAGTTTAAATATAGCTAAGCTTAGTGCATATTTGCCACGGGTCCGAATAACAATCGGATTTTATTGGGACCCGGGTCCGATTAGCCACAACCTTATAAATTTATCTGCTCTATTTCAGATATTCTGTTTATAATAAAATTGTTAAATACAGAAAGCGACCATTTTGTTTATAGTCTATTACAAATTCGAGGTCAAATAATACACGAAATGACGCGTTCTATTTGTCGTCTTAGTAAAAATTATTTTTAAATGATTGATACAATTATTCTATGAAATAAAACTTTTTTATTTTTATATATAACAAAATAACATGCCATTAAAAAATTTCGGAGGGTAAACAAGATTTAAAACGAACACAAAACGATTCCCCGTTAAAGATTTCTTGTGGTGATGTGCGTGCACGCTATCATTTTAACGCTGTTACTGTTGTGGCGTTCGTAAAACATGACAACATTTCAAATTGTAGGAGGCAAACAATCAAACAAATTTGTAATTTTAAAGCTAAAAAAAAAATTCTGCTGTAAAAAAAAAACATTTGGGAGCCGTGGAGCCGCCAGATTTTTCGGCTCCGGCTCCAGCAAAAAGTAGCGGCTCCCGGCTCCTCGGCTCCGGTTCCGCAAGCCTCGTTACCAGTGACTCATTTGATATGTTACCAGTGACTCACTTGATATGTTACCAGTGACTCATTTGATATGTTACCATTGACTCTTTTGATATGTTACCAGTGACTCATTTGATATGTTACCAGTGACGCATTTGATATGTTACCAGTGACTTATTTGACACACTCTTCTATTAACTTGCATTGCCCCACTGAAATATAAATCATACACAAGCGCATCGACAATTCAAATTGGTTCATACTAGGGTTTGTCGGTTTTTAAAAACCGACATAAAAAAAAAACGGTTTTTTGACGAATCTCCAAGCATTGGACAACCGGTTTTTTTTTTGGCTTTAAAAGACGGTTTTAGTTTATAACTTTAACAATTAGCAAAAAAATCTTGATACATTCCACTAAATTACAGAGAAGTCTGGGATAGTGTGACTTTCCAATTAATTACCTCCTCGGTCCGACTAGTGTACATTGTCATTGTTATAAAGTAATTGTTGAGCGATACAAGAGTGTAGGCGTGACCAAGTGGTTCAGGGGGTCATTTGAGGATAGCATGGAGGAGGGTATATATAGTATATACACATAGGGAGATTTACCGCACCCGTTTCCTCGACCTGGAAAGAGGGCTAAATTTGAGTTGTTTACTAATTCCACAGAGAGAGAGAGAGAGAGAGAGAGAGAGAGAGATAGAGAGAGAGAGAGAGAGAGAGGTCATGATAGAAACATGTTTAGTCATAATGCTATGTAAATGAAAGTACATGTGTATCCAGTATTCAGTATTCAGTAGTCTGACAGTAGTAGTATTTTTACTGTCAAATTGACAATTTGTTACTTGTATTCATTGTTTTACGTAAAAAAAAAATTGGTTGACATAATTACATTTCACTTTTTTTCTTTATCTCACACATTAATTAAATCTACATACATTGAAAGTGATTATTGCTAGAATACTTTAAATATGAGTTATTTCACTTTTTTTTTTTAGTAAAACCGAAAACCAGTTTTCGCCGATTTTTTTGAGAAGTTGACCTTCGACAATCGGTTTTTTTTTTTAAAGTCGGTTTTTTTATAAACCCAAGTTTATACCGAAAGCCGCCCTTTTATTCTATTTATGTATTTATAGTTATGTGCTGCACTATTAAAAAGGATAATAACAAATATGGCGGTAGTCGGCGGTACATTTTTTTAGTCATTATTAGAGGATTTTTTAAAAAAAAAACAAGCAATTTAAGTCTTTTCCGTTTCGGACAAAGGACATTTTAGAGCATTTTCGTGGAAGCAGTGGCTACGAAATCCGTATTTTTTTCCCGGGTTACAGCCATATATTTTTGCTCCACGTGTATGGGTTTTGATTAATAGAGAGGGAAGAAATCATGTTGAATAACTGTTACAAAAATAAATTATGATTACGCCCCTTTGATTAGCTTTTATTATTTATATTTCAATATAAGCAAAAACGGTACCTAAAAAAACTCTTATACTCGGTCCTGAGAGGTCCTATCGCAAAATGGACTTTTGATGTACACTTGGCAGGCCAAGACCTACAAAATGATATATACATCATGGGTCTAGGACTTATGGTTGCTGAGATACAGGGCGCTCCTTTATTAATATAGCTTATAAAGTAAAACAAGCAATTTAAGTCTTTTCCGTTTCGGACAAAGGACATTTTAGAGCATTTTCGGACGAAATCCGTATTTTTTTTCCGGGTTACAGCCATAAATATTGCTCAACGCGAATGGATTTTGATAAATTTAGAGAGGGAAGTAATCATGTTGAATAACTATTACAAAAATAAATAATGATTACGCCCCTTTGATTAGCTTTTATTATTTATATTTAAAATATAAGCAAAAACGGTATATAAGAAACTAGTATATTTTGGCTCTGAGAGGTCAGATCGCGAAATAGACTTTTGATGTACACTTAGCAGGCCTAGACCTACAAAATGATATATACATCATGGGTCTAGGACTTATGGTTGCTGAGATATAGGGCGCTCCTTTATTAATATAGCTTATATAGTAAAAAAAACGGTACTTAAAACGCTCCCTTTTTCGGCCCTCAGAGGTCAGATCGCGAAATGGACCAAGGTGTACACTTGGCAGCCCTAGACCTACAAAATGATATATAAATCATGGGTCTAGGACTTATGGTTGTTGAGATCTAGGGTGATGACGGACAGACAGACAGACAGACAGACAAAACGGGGACAATAGAGAATTTTTTTTCGAAAATGCTCTAAAAAAAATAGCGATGCGTCTTCTTTGGGGGTACATATTCCGTGCATCGTATAATGTAACTGCATAGTGTTAATGTGTTCAATCAAAAAATGTATTGCCGTCAATACATTTGACACCTAAACTAATGACGCTTCTATCCTCCCATTAAACTCTGTCGTCCCAGGTAACAGTACACCTCGTAACATATCCACAATAACTTGATTCAATCCGTTGTTTTTTTTTATTACAAATATTATTTCGAGACGACTTATTGTTGTTGTTGATGACGTTTTGTTTATTTTTATTTCTCTTTGAAGTTATAACTTTGATCAGGGAAAGTCCAAGAAGAGAGATCACAAATTGTTTGAGGATAAAGAGAACGTTGTAAAGGTCTAATGTAGAGCGTTGAAATGTAGAAATGTTTGAAAGGTGTTGTGTTTCTATCTTTGTCTCCAACTTCCATTAGCTGAACAAATGTCTCTGATTTTACTCTGTTGAAATCGTGGGTGAATGTTAAAGAGTTCTGTTTCTAGAAATTGTCTTGAGTTGTGTCGTGGTTTATTTTTTTGTTACTTCATTGTACTCAATGGGTTCAGGCACAAATACACGCTTCTATCTATCAAGATTAGATGGAAGACAGACAGACAGACAGATAGATAGATAGATAGATAGATAGATAGATAGATAGATAGATAGATAGATAGATAGATAGATAGATAGATAGATAGATAGATAGATAGATAGATAGATAGATAGATAGATAGATAGATAGATAGATCGAATTGTTTGAGAGTGGTTTGGCATAGCTTTTTCTTCGAAGCCCCGACCTGCCTTCGAGGGGTAGTACTTAGTGCGATGCACAGCGTTCGGTAACAGTATCGTCTACACCGGGACTCACTTCCCGTGCTCGTCTTGCTACGGGGTGCTTTCGCAGTTTCCTTCTCTTTCGGACTCTCTCAGCTTGCCCGATAACCCTAAGAGCCAGGTTATCGTTTCCACCCGGACCGCGAGGAGGTGCTGAGTTTTAAGGGCCTTAGGACAACGCAGACGTATTTCAAAGTCCGACGCTCTAGCGCCATCCATTTTCAGGGCTGGTTGATTCGGCAGGTGAGTTGTTACACACTCCTTAGCGTCCTGCTGTCTAAATCAACCAACACCTTTTATGGTGTCTGATGAGCGTCTGACTGTTTGAAAGGCAGGCTTGAATAAAGATTTGTCTTAGCAAAATAGACCCTCGGTGACAGCCATGGGGAATTTCCCCAGGTCCTTGTGGAAGTTGGTCAAGGTCCATCAAGTCACACCCAGCTTCATACGGGTACCTGACCTAAGTTGGGGAAGTAAATGCACCTGGGCGTTGTGCTAACCACACAATCCCTTCATATGTTGTGGTTACAGTAACAGATTAATTCTACACTTCATACGCTGTGGTTAGTAACAGATTAATCCTACACTTCATATGCTGTGGTTACAGTAACAGATTAATCCTACACTTCATATGCTATGGTTACAGTAACAGATGAATTCTACACTTCATATGCTGTGGTTACAGTAACAGATTAATCCTACACTTCATACGCTGTGGTTACAGTAACAGATTAATCCTACACTTCATATGCTGTGGTTACAGTAACAGATGAATTCTACACTTCATATGCTGTGGTTACAGTAACAGATGAATTCTACACTTCATATGCTGTGGTTACAGTAACAGATTAATCCTACACTTCATATGCTGTGGTTACAGTAACAGATGAATTCTACACTTCATATGCTGTGGTTACAGTAACAGATGAATTCAACACTTCATATGCTGTGGTTACAGTAACAGATGAATTCAATACTTCATATGCTGTGGTTACAGTAACAGATGAATTCTACACTTCATATGCTGTGGTTACAGTAACAGATGAATTCTACACTTCATATGCTGTGGTTACAGTAACAGATGAATTCTACACTTCATATGCTGTGGTTACAGTAACAGATGAATTCAACACTTCATATGCCCCCACGGCCCGTCTAAGGGGCCCGATTCCTTAAAACTTTGTGTTCGGATTCTAATTTGTTTGCGTTTGACGGCGTTAGGATTCTAAAGTTGTCAGTGTATTGTAAGTGTTAAGTACAGTAAATGTACATTTTACCCGAGTAAGGTGTCATTTACAGTAAATGTACGTTTTACTATATTACTTTTTGCTCAAAATGTGACGCTCAGTATTTAACTATTTAGTCTAAAAATCTAACTTAAAGATATAGTTAATTCTAGGCGGCTCTAGCTACTTGTCAACAGGATAAATTTTTTATTATTTAACAAACGACTACAATTGATTTATATTAAAATAAAAAAATCAAAGAAATCAATTTAATAACAGAGTATTCTCCACACATGTTGTGAAATTTTATGAAGTAATTAAATAATATATATATATATATATATATATATATATATATATATATATATATATATATATATATATATATATATATATTAGGGCTGCTGATTAAACTGCGTTAATTTGCGATTAACGCGTCAAAATAATTTTGCGATTAAAATTTTTAACGCAACACCTAAATGCGTTAATTTTACCAAAATGATGAAAGTTCACCAAAAACGAAAAATAACAGAATTTTTCTCAACAATTTAAAGTTTTGGGCCATTGAGTTATTAAGTAGATCTACCACCCCAATCTGTCGCAATTCGCTCACACCCTAACCCCCAGGTATGTCGACAAAAGCCCCACTTGTAATATAAAATGAAGACAAGTAAGCCTCCTGCTCCCTTTCCGATCGATGTAAAAACAGAAAATTTTCATTTACTAGTTTACATTATATACTATAGTGTATCGGTGGAGGTACAACGGTGTATTGTAGAAGGTTAAAAAAAACAAGTGTGCAATAAGCCCGGTTATAATTAGATGAAAAAAAAATGAGATGATATAAATTTTGTATCATCCTTTTTTTGCACATAATTTTGTATCGCATTTGGATAATACAGCATCTTTCTTGTCACGTCTGCAGCAACTGCATTAATATTTCCATATACATGACACCTATAATTAGTGTTTAGACAGTGCCTAGACATGGTCTAGACCAGGCTATGCACACATCTGTACAGTAGACAGTGGTTGTATATTTCAGAATAATTGTGACACTGAGTTAAATTTTATATAGAGCTGTTGATTTGTTGCAATTAAAGCGTAATTAATGCGTTAAAATATGCGATTACATTTTTAACACAAACACCTAAATGCGTTACATTTTACCCAAATGTTAGCATTTCAGAGTTGCAGAAAAAATCAGTAATTAACCCAATTCTATAACCAGATCAGACTACATTTTTTAAAAAAAGCAAGAAAAAACACCCGAACACAAGAACTGTTACGTTTACATAAATCACAGCAATATGACCTTGAAACAATAGGATTGTCATTTCTTAATTCAAATTTATGACCTTGAATACCATTAGTGAACATCATTCTGTAGACGCGTGCAATATAGTTCGGCACGTGCCATCGTTTGGGACAGAGGGGGTAAGGTGGTTGGGAAGCAATAAAGTAACGTCATCTTTGTGGGGGCGAGAGAGGCTGCTAATTGTCAAAAATAAAATTGGGATGGGCGAGGAGGGAAAATAAAAAAAAACGCGTTCATAATAAGTGAGCAAGTACATTCTGGCTATACTATTATTTAAAGAAAGAAAAAGGCACAAATGACGTGTGTATTTTTTTTGGGAGGGGGGGGGAGTGGTGGGAGGTAGGTGCGGTAGTGGAGGGTAGGGTAAACAAGACCTACGCGTGGAGAAGTGTTACAAAATATGACAGGGAAGGGGGGGGACAGTGGTTGAAATACGTCATTAGTTCGGAAACAATGGAACGAGAAAAACATGTTTGGCGTGATGTTAATTTAAAAAGAAAACAATTCGCATCACTTGACGTGATCAGTGGCGCCGAAAGCCGACACGGGCCTCAGAATAAGCAGGAACGATTGCGGGCCCATTAACAAACATAAGTCGTGAAAAAATTGACAGATGCGGGCCCCCTGGCAATGACCCCCCTGCCCCCTTCTCGGCGTGCCTGGACGTGATTAATACATGACAATAAACCGGTATCAATTACCATATCAATAGACATATGTGCAAATGTTTAATACATCTTTCTGAATTAATTATACCTCTTTCGTAAATTAAACTGACTTGTTTGTTATGCCAATATTATGCAATGATATTACTACATACTAGTTTGTATACAAACAAGGGGCTGTCCATTATTTATGTCAACAAATTTTTGGCGATTTTTACCCCCCCCCCTTGTCAACAACTTGTCAAACTTCCGGAGACCCCCCCCCTAAAAAATTACGTCAACATTTGATTCCCCCCCCCCCAAAAAAAAAGGTGGCTTCCAAAATGTTTATGTGGCAAAATGAGTAGGAATATAGTTAATTTAATTAAAATACTGAATGTTAAGCAATTGTGTATAACACAGGACTACAAACGCTGCTTAATTTTCCTTAATTAAGTAATTATATTAAATTTAAAAGAAGTAACATTGTTGACGTCAACTTTCTTGACCTCCCCCCCTTGTCAACAATTTTCTGACCCCCCCCTCCCCTATTTTGTTGACGTAATTAATGGACAGCCCCCAAATGTATTATATTGTGTCGATTAAAATATGCGTTAATTTGCGATTAAAATTTTTAATCATGCGTTAATTTCTATCAATTTTTTTAATCGAACAGCAGCTCTAATATATATATCTCTATACTTATAAGACGCATTTGTTGTCTGTCTGTCTGTTCCCTTATAACTCAAGATCCAGACAAACAAATAACGTGAAATTTGTTACACATACACATAATTACATGGGGAAGGTTATAGGACAGGTTTCGTTTCATATCGATGGGTAGTTTAATTGTAATTAATTTTTTTTTATTTTAGTATTTTACTATATTAAAGTAATCTCGACGACGCCATAAATAAAATTCCTCTGTGACGTCATTTCCCTATGCTCGAATAGAACTTGCGCGCTGGTGCTGTATTGTGCCTTTGTGATGCAAAGAATTGTTGATGTTTTTTCATGCTCTCTGATGTGTACAGTTTGAGGAAGGTAAAGGAATGAAGAAGGATTTTAGAAGAAGTGTGAAACCATAATAATAAGTATATATATATATATATATATATATATATATATATATATATATAGAGAGAGAGAGAGAGAGAGAGAGAGAGAGAGAGGAAAGGAGGGTAGGAGGGAGGGGGTGGACAGGGGGAGAAAGGAGGGGGAGAGAGGGAGATGGGAGAGGGAGTAGGGGGAGAGGGAGCAGGGGGAGATGGAGAGAGAAAGGAAGGGAGGGAGAGAGAGGGAGGAGAGAGAGAGAGGGAGGGAGGGAGAGAGGGAGGGGAGAGAGATAAAAAGTGAGAGGGGGCAGGGAGGGAGAGAGAGGGGAATGAAGGAGGGAGGAAGGGGAGAGAGGGAGAGAGGGAGGAGAGAGAGAGGTGGAAAGGGGAAGGAGGGAGAAAAGGAGGGGAGAGGGGTTAGGGGAGGGAGAGAGGGGGAGGGAAGGAGAGAGAGAGGGGAGGATGGGAGAAATGGGAGGAAGAGATAAAGAGAAGAGGGGTAGGGAGGGAGAGAGAGGGAAGGAGGAGGGAGGAGGGACGGACGGGTGGAGAAGGAAGGGGAGAGGGGAGAGAGGGAGATGGGAGAGGGACGGAGGAGAGATTTGAGAGAGGGAGGAGAGGGAGGGAGAGAGAGAGAGGAAGGGAGAGAGGGGTAGGGAGAAAACAGAAGGTAAACAGAAAACCTTATTTTAAACCCGGGCAAAAGCCAGGGTACTTGCAACTAGTATATATATATATATATATATATATATATATATATATATATATATATATATATATATAACCTTTATTAAAAAAATGTTACGGGCCACTTAGGGTAAAAAGCACTATTAAAAAAAATTGCCCCTCAAAACAGCGGTTCGGAAACTTTTACATTACGCGACCCACTACGAAAACTGTTTTGTTTTCGCGACACACCTGAAGAGAAAAACTAAACTAGAATAAATTGCACAAATTAAAAGCGTCTTTAATTTTATACATGGATTTTAATTTTTTTTCCGAGCCACTTGAAGTTATTCCGCGAGCCACTTGAAGTTATTCCGCGAGCCACTTGAAATTATTCCGCGAGTCACTTGAAGTTATTCCGCAAGCCACTTGAAGTTATTCCGCGATTCACTTGAAGTTATTCCGCGAGCCACTTGAAGTAATTCCGCGAGCCACTTGAAGTTATTCTGCGAGCCACTTAAAGTTATTCCGCGAGCCACTTAAAGTTATTCCGCGAGCCACTTAAAGTTATTCTGCGAGCCACTTAAAGTTATTCCATGAGCCACTTAAAGTTATTCCGCGAACCACTTAAAGTTATTCCGCGAGCCACTTAAAGTTTTTCTGCGAGCCACTTAAAGTTATTCCGTGAGCCACTTAAAGTTATTCTGCGAGCCACTTAAAGTTATTCCGCGAGCCACATAAAGTTATTCCGCGAGCCACTTAAAAATATTCCTCGAGCCACATTTTAAGAACCTGTGCCTTTGATGATACAAATATTTATATCACTACTAAAAATATAACATGGAGGTCAATCCAGATCAAAAGATTAAAATTAATCTATTTACTTATCAATATCTGTTAACTAATGTAAAGCCAGATCGATAGATTCAATGAACATATTTATCTATATTTGTTTACTCATGTAAAACTATATTAAGTCCAGGATATTGTATTCACCAACGTTTCTTTTTTAAGTAATGATATTATTTAAATAATATTCGGAATTTACTTAATTAACTTTACTTTATGTATGTCTATAAACGTTGATTCTGGACCTGTTTTCATTTAGGGGGTCATCTCAAATTTGGCACACGTGTTTATTCTATTTGACAAATGACAGTTTTAATAACTTCAAGTTCAATAAATTACATCTTGTATAGAATTACATAGCTAATGACTTTTTTTTAGTAACTTTATCTATTGCCAGGGGTGGTTCCGGATGACCCCAGGGTCTTTGAATATATTACTTAATAAAGTGACCAATCTCATTTAGGACGCCGTTTAAAAATAGCAGTCGAATTAATTGTCACCGGCAGAGGCGGATTTGATTTTTTAAATGGGTGCATCGGGCGCACGCCTGGTGCACCAAGTTTTAAGAGGTCACAGAAAGCCCAAGTTTATATGAAATAGCCTATATACCCAATATAGTTACCAATCACAACAAGCGGTTGGTACGATATATACCTGGACACAATGACAACAAGCGGTTGGTAGGATATACCTGGACACAAATCACAACAAGCGGTTGGTAGGATATACCTGGACACAAATCACAACAAGCAGTTGGTAGGATATACCTGGACACAAATCACAACAAGCGGTTGGTACGATATACCTGGACACAAATCACAAACTAAATAACATTGGGCAGATATTAATGACAGATCAAACGCCCAAAATTTGCACAATTGTATTAATTATTAATTAGAAGCCGCCCCTTCCCCCCCCCCAAGAACTGTAAACCTGTGGCCGGTTCCAGTCCGTGGATCTAATGGTACTGGACCTCCCAAGAAACCTTTGATTATTTCCTGTTTATTGACTGTTGTGTGTTTCTCGCGGGATTGTGCGATGTTCCATGGACGAGGGGTCAACCGGAAACTGAGAGGCTGTGAGCGGCAGTGGCATTGTAAATTTAAAAAAATCTAAAATACAAATAATCAACGATCCCTTCAACCCCCACCCCACCCCGTGCTAAAAGCTCCAACCCCCCCCCCCCCTTTTCAGTACTAACGTGTAACCAAAATGATGCTATCAGGGGAAACCATTGGGTACTATAAGTTAGGTCCCCAACGTATTTAACAAAAGTCTCTACCGCACACAGGGCATGAAATAAATAATATCCAGTGGACGAGGACCGTGGGGGTGGTGGTGGGGGTAGCTCGGTAAATTATCTGCAAGGCTGAATGAAGTACCGGTAGCTCGGCATATTGTCTGCAAGGCTGAATGAAGTACCGGTAGCTCGGCATATTGTCTGCAAGGCTGAATGAAGTACCGGTAGCTCGGCATATTGTCTGCAAGGCTGAATGAAGTACCGGTAGCTCGGCATATTATCTGCAAGGCTGAATGAAGTACCGGTAGCTCGGTAAATTATCTGCAAGGCTGAATGAAGTACCGGTAGCTCGGCATATTGTCTGCAAGGCTGAATGAAGTACCGGTAGCTCGGCATATTGTCTGCAAGGCTGAATGAAGTACCGGTAGCTCGGCATATTATCTGCAAGGCTGAATGAAGTACCGGTAGCTCGGTAAATTATCTGCAAGGCTGAATGAAGTACCGGTAGCTCGGCATATTGTCTGCAAGGCTGAATGAAGTACCGGTAGCTCGGCATATTGTCTGCAAGGCTGAATGAAGTACCGGTAGCTCGGCATATTGTCTGCAAGGCTGAATGAAGTACCGGTAGCTCGGCATATTGTCTGCAAGGCTGAATGAAGTACCGGTAGCTTGGGCATATTGTCTGCAAGGCTGAATGAAGTACCGGTAGCTCGGGCATATTGTCTGCAAGGCTGAATGAAGTACCGGTAGCTTGGGCATATTGTCTGCAAGGCTGAATGAAGTACCGGTAGCTCGGCATATTGTCTGCAAGGCTGAATGAAGTACCGGTAGCTCGGGCATATTGTCTGCAAGGCTGAATGAAGTACCGGTAGCTCGGGCATATTGTCTGCAAGGCTGAATGAAGTACCGGTAGCTCGGGCATATTGTCTGCAAGGCTGAATGAAGTACCGGTAGCTCGGGCATATTGTCTGCAAGGCTGAATGAAGTACCGGTAGCTTGGGCAGTTGCCTTGTGCGATGCCTTGCACTCATAGCGCCATCTTCTTCCCCCCCCCCTCTCCCTTCCATATTTAAAAGTTAAAAAAAGGACTCCCCCAGGTTCCAGGTTGCCGGAGAGTCAGCAATAAAAGGTCAAACGCTGATTCCAAATGTCAACTTGGCTGTGAATAGAAGAGTCCATATCTCTGCGATTCATAACAAAAAAAAAAAAACCTCAGCTGGGTAGACTTGAGGGACCGACAATCCCTTTGCTTCTCACCGGGGGGGAGGGGGGGTCGAACCCGCGACTCTCAGGTCGATAGTCAAGCCTTCTATACAGCTCGGGCCATCGATTTGTTCTTCTGTATTTTCCTATCATTAAAGAACACACCGCGTTCCTATCATTAAAGAATACACCGCGATTCTGGGAGATCATATCAACAAACGCCGCCGTACTTCATCTAGTCAAATAGTAAAGAATTAGTGGTACAAAATGCAATTGTTACACACAGTGTGTTGTGCAGTGGCGGCCCAGATGGAGAGGCCACTGGGGATACCAGCCTAGGCCACGTGCCTTAGAAGCCCCCCTCCCCCCGCAAAAGGGGGATAATTTAGTTGCCTGACTGTAACAAAACTAAATTATAGATATTGGAAGGTGTACAGCATTAGAAATGCTCTAAAAATTAAAGTTTCCTTTATGAAGCCCAATTCAGACCGTCGGGTTCAGATGAAGTAGAGTTCATTTGTTTCAGTGTGTGTGTGAAGTCCCTGTAAGGATGAGATGAAATAAAATATAAACCACCAGTGGTACGGTTTTTATGGTGCCCTTCTTTCATCCCCACCATAGACGATAGTGCAATGGCCATGGAGGCACCACGGGAGACAAAGCTAGGGACTTTAGCCAAAACCTGAAAGATCGATCCATCCTCGCCTCCTATCTCTTTTCTGTTGCCACGGCCATTCCATTGGATTGTGAGGCTGTTACAATGCCCAGGTGCCTTTTACTTACCCCAACTAATGTCCGGTAACTATTTGTAAGCTGGATGGACTCAATGTCACCGATCGGCCCCCGAGAAAAATTAAGGCTCTGGGTCTGGCATCTTACGCTCCCTCTGTTGACACCCGCCATAGTGTCCAGCCAATGAATCACGCCATTAGCTCTACGGCTAACTCCGCCTCCGGACAATGTTGTTTTAGTTGTGAGTGGTGTGTGTGTGTGTGTGTGTGTGTGGTGTGTGTGTAGGAGAGGGAGGGAGATTCTTTGTTAACTTAAAGAAGTTGACTATAATCTGATTCTATTCAAGTCTTTTGTTAACAGATTGTTCCAGTGTAGCCAGTGTTAATGGTCTCCTTGCATATTTATGCTGTATCAATCTGTTTTTATTGTTTAATTCCAGTGAAACAGGTGGTGGTGAACTTATGACCTATTGTTTCTTAGTTTATTACCTACGTAAGTTGGATTGCGTTCTTTAAGGTTGTTTGTCAGATAGCGGAGAATGATTTGTCACAGGGGGGGGGGGGGGGGGGAAGACACAAAAAAACATTGACAAGAAATTTAGCTTGGTCTCTTTGTCTTTATATAAAATCAGACTGATGGATAGATAGATAGATAGACAGACAGACAGACAGATAGATAGAAAGATAGATAGATAGATAGATAGATAGATAGATAGATAGATAGATAGATAGATAGATAGATAGATAGATAGATAGATAGATAGATAGATAGATAGATAGATAGATAGATAGATAGATAGATAGATAGATAGATAGATAGATAGATAGATAGATAGATAGATAGATAGATAGATAGATAGATAGATGTTACATCTGATGTCTGATATTTTCTTAACACAGTCTAAATTATCACACAATAATACCCAATCCAGTGTTGGTGTTATAACTAGTCGTTAAGTTTCATATTACTTGCACGACATAGATGGACCCAATCTGGATCTAACTACCTACAAGTATCTGCCTCGTTGTCTCAACCCACCCCTCCGGCTATACTTCTATGTAAACAGAGATTGCACACTCACAACATCTTTCGTCACGCTTGCATGTTGTGCAGTGGTGACTTCATCTGAAAGCTACAGGTAACTGGATCTGACAATTACAGGTAACTGAATCTGACAACTATAGGTAACTGAATCTGACAACCACAGGTAAATGAATATAACAACTACAGGTAGCTGAATCTGACAATTACAGGTAACAGAATCTGAAACTACAGGTAACTGAATCTGACAACTACAGGTAAAAGAATCTGACAACTACAGGTAACTGAATCTGGCTTATAACAATGACTTCAACATATATCAAACACTAACCGTATCTGACTTCTAGTACTAAATGTATTTGAAATCTATCATTGACTTCGTCTGACAAACCTTGTCATCAAGAGTCAAAATTACTAATTAAACTAACAAACACTGACAGAGTTATATGTAGAATTTTGGATAAAATATAACAGTAATAATGTATTTTATATGTCTCACAGTGTGTATCAATATGTAATTTACCATACGAATGTTTAAAAAGTCATGTACTGAAAGCTGTCCTGTCAGGGCGAGGTAACATTTATTGACGCTCCATTTTTTTTTTAATGGATAAGGTAGATAACTGAGGTTTTATTTTTTCATCAACAAGGGAAGTAACACTTAAAAAAAAAAACAACATCGACGAAAAACTCTTCAACATGTTAAATAAATGAACAATTATAACTGACACGACAAATTAAAACGATAAGCAAGTCACTGTCAAATGATACTACTAATGGATGTCAGTGATACAGCACTGAAATAATAAAATGTTGAACTACCAGGAAACGCCGGTTAGCAGAATATCATTGCTCAGCATAAATGTTTGTGTATAAATAATTTGAAACATAGTGTACATGACTAGGACTACTCGACGTAAATGTATAAAATGACAACAACAAAAACATAAATCTACAATCATTAGACTCTTAGCTGTACCTAACTGTACCTGACTGTAATTAACTGTGCCTAACTGTACCTAACATACAACGTTCAAAATGTAAAATAAAACATAACAAAACGCCACAAACACAACACTTTAAAACATGACACCACAAACATAGCACTTACTATAAAATTAATATTTCAAACAATTCTACGCAAGCATTGTCTTACAAACAAGACAGACATATGAAAATAATGTTGTTTTTTTTTAAAATCGTTATCTTACAGAATTTAGTTTTATTTTAATAATAACAATTTCTTTTTTTTTTTTAAATTGATCGCATCATTCAGTGTGTACATTTTTTTTCTATCCCACTCAGTTTTTCCGATTATAATTTTTTTTTCTATTTCTTAATTTGATTTTTTTTTCCGCTGCGTTTATTGGTTAAAACAAAAACAACCTATCTAAAGAAGATAATAATATAAGGGAAATAACTCTTGGACTACTTAGTTTGACAGTTGTAGGTGTATAATTTTTTTTCACTTAAGATGTTTATATATGTAATGACGATAAGGATGGGGGGGGAGGGTTGTGGGGCGGGGTGGGGGAAGGAATATGTTCAGTTTTTTTAATGGATTAGTTCAAGTTTTTTTTTCCCCATTAAATTGTACCTACAGCGTTTTCCTTTGACTTCATTGTGTTGTGTGTTTATTTATGGGACACATGGCCACATGTCGTATCATGATTGTTACTATAAAGAGATAGACTCAATCGTAGCTCAGCGAATCTATCGGCAGCTTTTTTTTTTTTAATGTTTTTTGTTGTGTCCCTATATTTTACTGTCGGACACAATATTTGGGATGTACCGTAAGTGATATTAAGTAGACTACAAATACAGTCATTTATTAATCTCTATAATCTCATTACTAAAACTTTCATAAAAAAAATTGGCCAAAGACATGCAATACAAATATGAAATATACGCTTACATAACTGTGTAATAACTTTACCTGTCTTCTAATAATGTTACGATGTCTGGGGAGGTAATCCAGGTTCATACACAGGGAAATATATAACGTTAATCTCCCTTGAATTACAAAAAAAAATACCACATTTAAAACATTAACATAGGAATCTGCGCCTTATTCCGACATGATGTAATATTCTTCTTCACCATTAAACTCCTGACAAGAATCACAGCACATAAATCACATTAAAATGTTCAACGCACCACACGTTGATATATGAACCAATTATGGATAGAATTAACGCGCGCATACACACTTCAATTTATACTCGATAAAACTGCACTAATCCGAAAAGGCAAAATCACTTGACACCAGTCAACAGCTAACAGTAATCTGCGCCACAAGTCCTTCAAAAAAATAACAACAAATCTAATAATATAATACCAACAGCAACACGTGCATCCTGTCTGACAACAGACAAAACTAAAAATAAACAGATATTGTAATAACAAAACAAAAAAAAAAGCGATCTTCATTTCACAAAGTTTAGAGTTTTTTGTTATTTAGCCTTTCCTCCCCCCCACCCTGTTCCGTCCGTGTGTCACCGGTGTTCCCTCCATAACTCACTGGTACGGCTCAGCCCGCCATCAACAGACGAACCATTGATTGATAATTTTTTTTTTCCATGCAGTGACTAAACCCCCGCCTAAGTCTGTGCGAGAATCGTTTTGTGCAATAGGTCTCTTCAATGTGTTGTTTATGTATGTGCGCGCGTGAGTGTGTGCGTTCATTTCAATTTTTTTCCCCCACAGCGCAGGATGTGGAAGTTTCTTTACACCCCCCCATCCCCCCACCATCGGCGGCTTGCACCTGGTGCGGCGTCGTCGCATTAAGCGACACGTGTAATTATCTTGTGGTATTTTACATTTTAAGATGTTTTTTTTTTTTTAAAGCAATTATAAAAGTTTAATCAGAATGTTGGATTTGTTTCGTTGTTTTTTTTTTTCGTTTCTTCTGTTAAAAAAAATAATAAAGAAAAGAAAGAACTGCACAGATAAATAGATGATCATCTCACGTCCCGTTAGGAAGACAATTTGAGGATTTCGTTAATTTAGTTTTAATGTTTATTAGTGTTACATAGCAGACAATACCTATCTCCGCCCATACTTATAGAACGGATTATAGTTTCAAAAGTCAGACTCTTCCCTATCCCCACCGGTCGGTTATAGTACAATAAATAATAGTATAATTTAACCAAGATAATTGCATCTTATTCTTACAGGGGTTTACTTATGTAATAAAATTGACTTTAATAATGATTTTCTTTTGTAATAACGTTGACTTTAATAATGATTTCCTTTTGTAAATATATTGACCTTAATAATGATTGCCTTTTGTAATAACATTGACTTTAATAATGATTTCCTTTTGTAATAACATTGATTTTAATAATGATTTTCTTTTGTAATAATATTGACTTTAATAATGATTGCCTTTTGTAATAACATTGACTTTAATAATGATTTTCTTTTGTAATAACATTGACTTTAATAATGATTTCCTTTTGTAATAACATTGATTTTAATAATGATTTTCTCTTGTATTAATGTTGACTTTAATAATGATTGCCTTTTGTAATAACATTGACTTTAATAATGATTTTCTTTTGTAATAACATTGACTTTAATAATGATTTCCTTTTGTAATAACATTGATTTTAATAATGATTTTCTCTTGTATTAATGTTGACTTTAATAATGATTGCCTTTTGTAATAACATTGACTTTAATAATGATTTTCTTTTGTAATAACATTGACTTTAATAATGATTTCCTTTTGTAATAACATTGACTTTAATAATGATTTCCTTTTGTAATAATGTTGACTTTAATAATGATTTTAGTTTGCCTAAGGTGTACACCGTAAGGAGAAGACAACATCCAGCATCATACATTGGAAGTCATGTATCATACATTGGAAGTCATGTATCATACATTAGAAGTCATGTATCATACATTGGAAGTCATGTATCATACATTGGAAGTCATGTATCATACATTGGTGATCTTTGGGCGAGTTATTGAACTTGACAGAAGAACCAGATCAAGAGGAAAGGGGGTGGAGCTTCGACTTTCTAGTCATATAAACCAAATGTGAGCATCATCGGTGTGAGTGAACGGGGGGGGGGATGAGCGCTGGTCGAATCAAACAGCGGGTACGTAATTTACAAATGTCTGTCATAAAAGCGCACTGAGGAACTTGTGATGGGGGGGGGGGGCATAAGTTGACTGACATCACTACGGTTCGAATGACAGTATATTCAGTGCCGTAGCGAGCTTAACTCGCGCCAGGGGCACAATACCTTTTTAATACCTTTTTAGAGCCCCCCCCCACCGTTCGAAAACAATGTAGTATTATATTTAAAATATAACATTTGGCATCCCTTTGTGAGTAACGCTCGGGGCATGATGCCCCCCTTGCCCACCACTCGCTACGCCTCTGAGTATATTTTACCATGCCGATCTGGCTCACTCCTTACTCTCCCCCCCCCCCACCACGCCCATTAAATCCCCATAAAGACAGTTTTTTTTTCGTTTATAGCAACGCCTCTGTTTGCCATTCTATACATAATGTTAACATGTGATTAAAACATAACATACATAATGTTGTTAATATGTGATTAAAACATAATATACATAATGTTGTTAACATGTGATTAAAACATAACATACACAATGTTAACATGTGATTAAAACATAACATACACAATGTTAACATGTGATTAAAACATAACATACACAATGTTAACATGTGATTAAAATTATGTCCACAGAGGCAGGTGAGAGTTCCTGAGATGTAGAGGTAGAGTTCAGGATATAATTCGGTGGTAGTACGGAGTGTTGGGCGTCCGGGCAAGCAATGGGGTAGTGCGGTGGGATTGAGGGTTTGGGGATTTGGGGAAGGAGGGGGTTAGTTGTGATTGGGGAAGGATTGGGGGGGGGGTACTGAGGGTGGACACTGGGAAAGGAGTGGGTGCTAAGATGGAGGGTGGTGGTCAGGAGACGGTGGTGTGTTTAATGGACGCGTGCGGTAACAATGGAAACTGTGGGAGGGGAACCGGGGAGGAGGGATACCTGAACGTCGTATACAAAGAGATACATAACAAATAATTACATAGCAGATAATTGCATTACAGATACTTACATAACAGATAATTACGGAGCAGATAGCTACACAACAGATAATTATCTAACAGATAATTATATAACAGATAATTGCATAATATATAATTACATAACAGATAATTTACGTAACAGATGTTTAAATAACGAACAATTACATAACAGATAACTTTTAGCATATTTTCACCCACTTAAGAAGATTACTTTTCTTATTATTTATGTAGATTTAGGGACAATAGGTATCAGCTGCAAGAGGAGCGGGTATTTTGCAAGTTTAACAGTACAATACGGGCTTCTTCTTTTTTATTTTACATGTCTTTGAGGGTAATTCGGTGAAAGCCGAGAGTAGGGTATAAATATGGTAATCAGCGGAGACAGAAGGTAAACTGGGTTGGCAGTAGGGTGTATGGTAATCAGCGGAGACAGAAGGTAAACTGGGTTGACAGTGGAATGGCCCAAACGCTCGTAAATCTTCACGTTGCCGTTTGACTCCTTTGACTTCACCTCTATAAATTATCACCCCCGTTTTAATTACATGCACGAGGGCGGACCAGACCCCTTTATAAAGAGTTGTTATTGTTGTTGTAGTTATTATTATTGTTGTTGTTGTTGGTGGTGGTGGTGGTGGTGGTGGTATTTTTGTTTTATGCCAATGAAAAATAAAAAAAAATAAATAAAGTTCTAAGTCATTCGGTGAATCTTTGTGACGCTTTAAACTGACGTCTGGCACAGTTTTTTTTTTTTGGCGCGTCCGTGCTGTGACGTGATGAGTGAATCATCCGCGGTCGGACGTCATATAAAGGCGAACGTCATTATGGTGTGATAGCTGAATGCTTTTATTGTTTTGATTAAAAAAAAATAAATATGACGTAAAAAAAACAACAACTCGGCGACTGGTTTTTTTTTAATGGTTTGTTCTTCCGACTGCCATATTTCTTGTGGACAATAGGAATTTTATAAATAAACAAAAAATTGTAAGTGAATTTATCAAGTACTTTCGCGAGACATCGTGTCTGGAGTGCCTGTATATCAGCTATTCTCAACCTTTTTACTCAACTGTTTCCCCAAAGAGTGCGAAAGTATGTCCTCAGGTACCCCTCAAATGTAACTTGGCTAATAAATGTTCTTATTATGCGTACCCCTGCATTCCGTTTCCCGTACCCTTTGGGGTACGCGTAACACAGGTTGAGAACCGAGGCTGTATAGGACCCTTCTAAGACAGGTCCGAAGGCCGGACCAAACATTTTTATTAGCTGTGGATCATTCCGTTTTGTTTTGTTTTGCATTATCGGTAGCTCAAGTTGACAAAAATATCGCAGAGTTTTAACTAAGGGTTATACAAAAACCGACTTTTAAAAAAACCGGTTGTCGAAGGTCAAATTCTCAAAAAACCGGCGAAAACCGGTTTTCGGTTTTACAATAAAATAAGTGAAATAAACGATTTTTACAGCGTTCTAGCAGTAGTTATTTTCAATGTATGCCGTATTTAATTGACGGGCATGAAAATGAATAAAGTTTAATGTAATTATGTCAACCAATTTTTAAAAGTAAAATAATAACTACGAGAAAAAAATTATCAATATGACAGTAAAAATATTACTACTGCCTACTGGGTACATATATTAATATTCCTTTAAATTGCATATTGACTTATTATATTTCTATCATGGCCTTTGAACTGCTAAGCTTTGTTTGGCAGTCACGAATAAGACCTAATTATTTCCCGTGTTTCATTCATATTAAGCTATAAATATACGTGGCTGTCAAAGACACGAGGTTTGGTTTGCCGCTCACAGACAAGTTCAGAATCAGTCGTTATGATGTAGACCTCAGTATATATATATATATAGTCTAAAGATATTACGGTTCTTTTTTACTCTTGGTATTATCTTTGTCTTTTTCTCTGTCCCTCCCTCCCTTCCTATCTCTCTCTCTTTCTCTCTCACATCCTCTGTCTAAGTTTCTAATGTTATCTATATATGTGGCACAGTACACAAACACCTCTGTACCTCTATGGACCCACGGGCCACGGCCACATTGAAAGTCCATTTCAAAAAATTTCTCCACTGAACTCTAAATTCACTCCTCGACCCTCCCTTCATACAATTATCTCCCCACCTACCCCACACCCATCCCTGAGATGTATCAGTTACACCAGTCATTACAGCGGCTGTACGACTGTCCTGCTTTGTTTAGGTTAGAGGGGTTGGCGGTGGTGAAGATGTTGGATGACGAACATAAATTTAGTCAACTTGAAAAAATATCCTCTGTCTATTGTTTAGTAACGAACTAAGAAGATACCAATACTCCAATCCCCCTCTCCCGTCTCAATGATATGCCAGTTTCAAGTTGTATAGTTCCCGCAAGTCAACACTAAATTCTTTCGCTAAAAAAATCGGTTTTTCTGTGGAATTAGTAAACGACCTGAGTTTAGCCCTCTTTCCAGGTCGAGGAAACAACGCATACAATAAATCTCTCTGTGTATATACCCTCCCCCCTCAAGTTAACCCTGAACCACTGGTCACGCCTTCTCTCTTGTATCGCTCAACAATTACTTTCTAACAATGACCAAGTACACGGGTCAGACTGACGAGGGAGTTCATTGGAAAGTCAAAGTTTCCCAGATTTCTCTGCAATTTATCTGAATGTAACAACATTTTTTTCTAATTGTTAAGTGCTAGGCTAAAACCGACTTTTTAAAGCCCAAAAAAACCGGTTGTCGAATGCTTCGAGGTTCGTCGAAAAACCGGTTTTTTGCCGCCGGTTTTTAAAAACCGACAACCCCTAGTTTTAACCGACTATTTTTAGCACAAAAGTAACTATGTTCAAATTTTCATACAATTACTTTTTTTTTTAAATTACTTGCCGACATGTTTTCAAAATTGTATTAGCTCGTGAAATCAACGAATTTGTACATCTGCTAATATTGTATTTTAATTGCTCAAACTTTTAAACAAAATTTAAAAACTTTTTTTAAATTTTTGCTTTTGTGTGTGTGTGTGTGTGTGGTCACAAGTACTCACCCCTAACACCCATCTCCGAGATTTTACTTTGTTTTATAACGGGGATTCTCACTAGAGACAGGAGAAGTTAAAAAAAACTGAACATCTGAGTTTTAATGATCTGTGGCGATGCGGTCTGTGTCGGTGTGGTCTGTGGCGATGTGGTCTGTGTCTGTGTGGTCTGTGTCGGTGTGGTCTGTGTCGGTGTGGTCTGTGGCGATGTGGTCTGTGTCTGTGTGATCTGTGTCGGTGTGGTCTGTGGCGATGTGGTCTGTGTCTGTGTGGTCTGTGTCGGTGTGGTCTGTGTCGGTGTTTTCTGTGGCGATGTGGTCTGTGGCGATGTGGTCTGTGTCTGTGTGGTCTGTGTCGGTGTGGTCTGTGTCGGTGTGGTCTGTGTCGATGTGATCTGTGGCGATGTGGTCTGTGGCGATGTGGTCTGTGTCGGTGTGGTCTGTATCGGTGTGGTCTGTGTCGGAGCGGTATGTGACGGAGCGGTTTTTGTAGGTGTGGTCTGTGTCGGTGTGGTCTGTGTCGGTGTGGTCTGTATTTTTTTAATCTTATTTACTTGTCGTCATCACTTGAAACAGCGACGTAATAGATAAAAACAAAACACTATAAAAACATATAAACAGAATAAACACCCTGACCTATACATGATTAGTTTATTTACGCATCGAACTGATCCAATACGTGTTTCCCCCTTCAGCTGTATATTGTTAACCTAGTTTGTCTTAAGTTTCCGGCAGATAAAACGATCATGTCGCCCTTGTCAATGCGAGAAAGTTCGCAGATGACATTGACGTATTATTTCGCATTTGCTTTGAGTTGACTCATAATCACCGGTTCTATTCATAGGCTGTCCTTTGCAACGTCATTTAAATGGCGGTAATTAGAACCGCCGCAACTGACTGCCCTATATAATAATCACGCCTGGGGTGTCGGTGTTTTGGCATCAAGAGGCCTGTGCCGGTGTCTTGTTAAACAAATTGGAAATGAGATTCCGCCGAAACCAAATACTGTACATTGAGAAACAGATGGAATGCTTATCTTTAGCTGTCAGTATTGCAGCCAGCAATATCAACTTGTACAGCATTTAATGTGTACATCAGTATCAGCTTTAATCATTAATGTGTACAGCAATATTAATTAGCCATTAATTTGTATATCAGTATTAATTTGTGCAGATAATAATTTGTATAGCAGAATTAATTTGTATAGGTGTATTCAGCTGTGTAGAAGTGTTAATCTGCTTCGCAGTAGTAATTGTGCCTAGTCAGTATAAACTGTATCTAGTCAGTATAAATTGTGCCTAGTCAGTATAAACTGTATCTAGTCAGTATAAACTGTATCTAGTCAGTACAAACGGTATCTAGTCAGTATACACTGTATCTAGTCAGTACAAACTGTATCTAGTCAGTATAAACTGTATCTAGTCAGTATAAATTGTGCCTAGTCAGTAAAAACTGTATCTAGTCAGTATAATCTGTATCTAGTCAGTATAAACTGTATCTAGTCAGTATAAACTATATCTAGTCAATATAAATTGTCCATTGTTCTAGTAGTTAATGATGACTGGATGCCCTACACCAGCGATTCTCAACCTTTTTCGCGACGGTACCTCAAACGGTGCGTAAGTGTGTCCGCTGGTATCCCTCATAAATGTATTTATATTCATAATGAGATGTGTTTACATTTTTTTAAATATGGTACTTGGTTTTGGTGATGATTCACGCATCATACTGGCTACCTTCTTTTAAAATCTTGGTTGTTTTAAACGAAAATTACATGTCACTGAGTACCCCTGGATAACTTTTCCCTTACCCCTTGGGGTACGCGTTCCACTGGTTGAATACCTCTGCCATACAGCAACCAATGGAAAGGAGAGAGAAATAAAAGAAGACACAGATAAAGTTAAAAATCAACATTTATTAATTATCTTCTATTTGAAGGGGAAAATGAATTAATAAATTATTGTCATATATTGAAATAGTAACCAGCAGTTAACAAGTTATTATCATATGACATATATTGACCAGTTGCAACAACATATCTAGGGTCTTCAAAATCTTGGGCAAACAGCAGATTCCTTGTCGGAAATGTCTGGGTCCAATGAGACTGGACATCTAGTATCTGGACAAGACGAACCTGCAGACACACTACCGGTTAAGAACCAAATAGAAATTAAACATACAAGAGAAACTTCAACTAGTGGATAAACTTTCAGGCGTTAGTAAAAGTATGTAAGTATGTATATCTGTATGTAATGCTATTAGTCAAATTTGGTATATGCTTTGAGTATTGTAACTGGCCGAGAGTCATGTGTCACTTGTCTACTCAAGTACTTAAGTCATCATTCACTTGTCTTCTTACCTACTAAAGTCATCAGTCACTTGTCTGCTTAAACTTAAGTCATCAGTCCCTTGTCTTCTTACCTACTATAGTCATCAGTCACTTGTCTACTTAAACTTAAGTCATCAGTCACTTGTCTTCTTACCTACTAAAGTCATCAGTCACTTGTCTACTTAAACTTAAGTCATCAGTCACATTACCACTCTCTGGAGTTTCAGATCAAGTCCAGCTATTTCACTTCAGACGTGACGATTTCTTTTCATTCTCAGAAATCCATCTTATAATTCTACGAATCTCAGGAGATGGAAAGGTCAGTATGACATCACTTTTGAAATAAATATCTGATTGAAATGAACAGTGACTTCAAAAAGGACGGGAAAAAAAGGAGCAATTATAATCGCCAATTGAAATTAACACTCGCGCGCACACACAAACTCACGCACAAACACACACAGACTCATGCGCAGGCACACTCACATTCAACCATTTGCTCATGTCAGTCTCCTGAGGCACGATGCAGCAGCAGGTGCTCAACAAAGACCCGGGGTTTCAACAAACACACACACACGCGCGCGTGCGCACGCACGTACAGACACTACTTATGTCGAAGACCGTTGACTTGCAGCCTACACAAGTTTTTGAATAGACTACACCGGTAAGTATAGCTTTGGATTATAATTGAGCGATTATCTCCAACCAAGATGTACTTTTGTTACCGCGCCGACACACACACACACACGCACACACAGACTCACAAACATATATTACAAGACGTGCATAGCACCGTCCAATTATTTTTTTTTTCAATTTTACCAATACACTTGGTCACAAATACATATTATATCATCTGTGGTAAATTTCAAAGTTCAATAACTCATGAGCCGAGATATGGGGGGAGGGGGAGAAGAGGAAGTTAATGGTTATCTCCTCTTGACATTTTACATTATTCACAGCACCTGACATTTCAGTGTGATTTATTCTGTCGCCAAGTCACACATAACAATATAAATATAGGATAATGTGCGGAACTATAATAATATGAAAGTAAAATAGCGTCATGAAATATGGCTGATTGGTTTACCATGACACTAGTAAGGATGAGCAATTATAGTAACGTACATGTGACAGCGTTGGGTGAAGTGTTATATACACCCGCTGCTGGACACCAGTTTTAGCAGTAGGCCAGCGTCTTAGTTATATTTTATAACCGTGCTAGTACAAGTATAATTACAAATACTAACCATCCTAGTACAAGTACAATTACTAGTACTAACCATGCTAGTACAAGTACGATTACAAATACTAACCATCCTAGTACAAGTACAATTACTAGTACTAACCATGCTAGTACAAGTACGATTACAAATACTAACCATGCTAGTACAAGTACGATTACAAATACTAACCATCCTAGTACAAGTACAATTGTAAGTACTAAACATGCTAGTACAAGTACAATTGTAAGTACTAAACATGCTAGTACAAGTACAATTACTAGTACTAACCATGCTAGTACAAGTACGATTACAAATACTAACCACCCTAGTACAAGTACAAGTACTAACCATGCTAGTACAAGTACGATTACAAATACTAAACATGCTAGTACAAGTACAATTACAAGAACTAACCATGCTAGTACAAGTACAATTGTAAGTACTAACCATGCTAGTACAAGTACAATTATATGAGCTAACCATACTACTACAAGTACAATTGTAAGTACTAAACATGCTAGTACAGTACAATTACAAGTACTTACCATGCTAGTACAAGTACGATTACAAGTACATGTACTCAAGTGTTAGTACTACAAAAATGTATTTGAGTTGTTCTCTCGTACAAGTATCTGGTACAAGGCGTACCGAATACCCCATAAAAGATAAATAGATAGATTTGGTCAAATAGATAGATATTACTGAAAGACAAACAGACAGACAGATAGATAGATAAATTGATAGACAAACATATATACCGACAAGCAGTCATACAGACAGCCAGACAAGCAGTCAGACAGACAGATAGATAGATAGATAGATAGATAGATAGATAGATAGATAGATAGATAGATAGATAGATAGATAGATAGATAGATAGATAGATAGATAGATAGATAGATAGATAGATAGATAGATAGATAGATAGATAGAGTTCTCTATGGTTAGCGAGCGTGCTACGTGTAATATCTCTAAAGCCTATTGACATCTTCATCATATTTGTATTATTCCTTTGTATCTCATAATTTTTAGAGCATTTTCGAAAAAAAATGCTCTATTGTCCCCGTTTTGTCTGTCTGTCTGTCTGTCTGTCTGTCTGTCCGTCCGTCATCACCCTAGATCTCAACAACCATAAGTCCTAGACCTATGATGTATATATCATTTTGTAGGTCTTGGCCTGCCAAGAAATGACTTTTTTCCATTTCGCGATCTGACCTCTCAGGGCCGTAAAAGGGGCCTTATAAAGTACCGTTTTTTACTATATAAGCTATATTAATAATGGACCGCCCTATATCTCAGCAATCATAAGTCCTAGACCCATGATGTATATATCATTGTGTAGGTCTTGGCCTGCCAAGTGTACATCAAAAGTCCATTTTGCGATTTGACCTCTCAGGGCCAAAACATAAGAGTTTTTTATGTACCGTTTTGCTTATATTTTAAATATAAATAATAAAAGCTAATCAAAGGGGCGTAATCATAATTTATTTTTGTAACAGTTATTCAACATGACTTACTGCCCGTACTTTATATAAAACAACAATTGACGGAGTTTTCGGACGATTAAATGACTACAATTTAGAATGTTTCAATTATGAGTCCTATTTCAGTCACATATTCACTTTACAATTAAATCTACTGAGTCCTATTTCAGTGACCACAAACCACTTGTAGTTAGATTTAAGAGAAAATAATTTTGTTTTCAATTATAAAGAAACGTCTTTTTAATATCTTTTTTTCAGATATATGCATTACACAATTGAATTTGTAAACATTTCCAAAATTTACAAATATTTACTGAAAGATAGCATACGTACTGATACATAATACGAAAATGCGCTAACACGTCCTGTGTCCAGAATGGAACAGGCTTAGATTGCTTGTTTATTTTAATCATGTATTGAAATGAATTATTGCTTTATTCACAAAGACATTAAGTATAATTTGTTGATAGTCTTTGGCACCCAATTGAGTAGTATTTAGTATATACCTTCAACGAGGGCATATGCTTGTACTTTTTTGTCCGATTCAGTAATTCAGGTTATGAATGTAAATCAAACAACAAGTTACTTGTCTATTTAAATTATTCCCAATATTCTACAGCTGTTAAAAGTGTAATAATTGAATCCTTTACCCAACCACAGTTTAGTCAGCAATACATGTGATACGGCACTCTCAGAAAGACGCCTACAGACTATTTTTTTTAAATAGCTTCTCCAGAGCTGCAGAGTTATTTGATTTAAGCATCAGTCTTAGCAAGACAGAATTATTGACCCACTTGCACTAAGGCGAGCCAGCAAAAAATCACCATTAATGGCACCTAACCGGCTAATGTCATCACATTAACGTAGCTTTGCAGCACAATCTCCAAAGATGGACCCTTATACCAAGAAATGTCGAGGCTAGAAATCAAAAAAAAGCAGTAAAGCGCTCGGAAAACGGAATTTAACGATTCAGCACCAAAGTGGCATAAGTCTTTCCACCAAGCTCAAAATTTACAAGCTGACAAATCAATGATCCACTCGCACCCCCCCCCCCCATTTTTTAATACCGGAAACACGTCATCAAACAATTAACAGTTATACCAACGCCCTCTCCGATCTATTATAAAGATCAGCTGACAAGATGAAATCACCAGAGAAAGAGAGAGAGAGAGAGAGAGCACTGGACAGACCACCCCGTCAACATGCATCGATTCCATGACCACAGAGAGACAGCTGCAACCATTATATTTAAGATAAGTGTTCTGTGGAGAGCTTTGCTCACGAAGTTCAGTCGAAGAGGTCGCTCAATGAAAAGGTAGAAAGGACAACCTCAAGGTACACATAAATTGAGGGTCAAACGTTTCTAGAAACTATAACAAATCCCACATCAACCCATTTTGATGCGGGGTCGTCACCACCTTCAGGCAGCTACAAGCGGGCGTAGACATCAGGTAACTGCCTCTGCCCCGAAAGATGGTCTACTCTGCCACAGCTATTCACGCGTCTGGGCTTCAGCGTTGGGACTTGGAAGATCCGGAGATGAACCGCATACGAAATTCGTCATACGAGAGACTACCTATAAAACTGTGAAATTACCTTTAATGATGATATTGCTGTAACCTTTATAGAATGACACACAAGACACGTGGGTTCACTAATAACACAAATACTATTCATTTACTACAATTCCACTGAACATTTAAACATCAAACTAAACTAATAAGTCCATAGGAAATAAATGCAAGCGAGTCAAACGTGCTACGTCTTTAAGGTAACGAACTCGCTATTCTAAATTGTAAACTTTCTCTCTGGTCACTAACTTTATAACACTAGATTCCGACGTAGATCCCCGCCCCCCCCCCCCAACAATATCACTTGACTGGTGTCACTCACTGAATAGTTCTTATTGTTGATGGCGCCAGTTGATGAGGGGGAAGGGAGCGATACTTGTTTCCCACCATCTCACTTTACACCACACGTCGTTCCCTACAGTGTCAGGCACTGCACCCGTCGTCAAGGTGATAAAATGGTCCGTGATTCTATAGAAAGAACGGCCCATGCTTTCAGTAGAGTTACACCAAATATGTTTATCTCTCAGGTCCCATCAAGCACAATGGGAAAGTTTTTGTAGTGCCCTTCTTTCATCCCCACCATAACCGATTGTGCAGTGGCCATGGGGGGGGGGGGCAACACGGGAGTCATGGAGGTGACTTTCATCATGACATGAAAACTCTGCAACGGTTCTAACAATAGATCAAGACAGTTCCTGTAGGTCAACACTGGGACGTCCCCCCGCCTCCCCTCAACTCTAGATATACATGTAGGCCTTGACCTTTGAATAATTGACTAACTAGAATTCAGACCCATAACCTTTGCTTCACATATCCATCACACGACCTGCCCCCGCCCCCCCACACCCTCCCCACCATAATTCCCCTTGGGAGTAAATTAATCAATATCAGCTAATACGCCAGAGGCAAACACATCAATGTCTTTGTAAAACAATAAAAAAAAACTACTTTCTTGTTATCCAATAATGTAAACGTTGTTCTTTAACACCATGTCAAACAAAAGGGATAGATTTGCCAGGTTGGATCATCGGGTTACATACCAGAGTTGAAAGCAAACATTGAAACAACTAACTATAAGTCGAGATGGCTTGTCTTGTCTCTCCCTACCTGGCCAATTATCTCTGGTCTAATTCAGAGCAAGTATTGACAGACGAGAGTTCATGGAGGTAGTTCAGGGGGTGAGATCGCTTGTTGACTCAAAGGCAGCGAAATTCAATATCATGAGCAAGTATTTGCTTTTTAATTTACTGTATTACCTACTGCATTCGCGATTTTACTGATTTTGCGAAAATTTCGGTAGAAAGGGTAAAAGGAGTACCATGAATCTCTGAGACATAGACGATAGATAGACAGACATGCATATAGAAAGATAAACAGAAAGACAGACAGATAGACATACAGATAGACGGACAGACAGGCGATAGATAGATAGATAATTAGATAGATAGATAGATAGATAGATAGATAGACACACAGACATACAGACAGACAGACAGACAGATAGATAGATAGATAGATAGATAGATAGATAGATAGATAGATAGATAGATAGATAGATAGATAGATAGATAGATAGATAGATAGATAGATAGATAGATAGATAGATAGATAGATAGATAGATAGATAGATAGATAGATAGATAGAGATAGAGAGATAGATAGATAGAGAGAGAGATAGAGAGAGATAGATAGATAGATAGATAGATAGATAGATAGATAGATAGATAGATAGATAGATAGATAGATAGATAGATAGATAGATAGATAGATAGATAGATAGATAGATAGATAGATAGATAGATAGAATTTTGAGCTCCCTGATCTGCACTGTTCTTAAAACATAAGCTAACAAAATTCCTAATTTTGTTTTTTTTTTAGATACAGACAAATTTCAAAATAGACACATGCCAATGCATACACATTCAGGCAGAAAACCTATTGATCCAGATACAGATATGAAGACAGATAAATCTCATGGCCTCTACGTCATCACAGTTTATCTTTTAATCAACAAAAATAAAAGGTATAAGTTATCGCAATGTAATGTATATAAAATGTGTCAGTTACTGCAAGTGTAATGTAGATAAAAGGTGTCAGTTACTGCAAGTGTAATGTAGATAAAAGGTGTCAGTTACTGCAAGTGTAATGTAGATAAAAGGTGTCAGTTACTGCAAGTGTAATATAGATAAAAGGTGTCAGTTACTGCAAGTGTAATGTATATAAAATGTGTCAGTTACTGCAAGTGTAATGTAGATAAAAGGTGTCAGTTACTGCAAGTGTAATGTAGATAAAAGGTGTCAGTTACTGCAAGTGTAATGTAGATAAAAGGTGTCAGTTACTGCAAGTGTAATGTAGATAAAAGGTGTCAGTTACCGCAAGTGTAATGTAGATAAAAGGTGTCAGTTACTGCAAGTGTAATGTAGATAAAAGGTGTCAGTTACCGCAAGTGTAATGTAGATAAAAGGTGTCAGTTACCGCCAGTGTAATATAGATAGAATGTGTAAGTTACCGCAAATTGTAATGTAGATGTTCTAATTCTAATTTGTGCATTATGACAGACAGACAGATAAAAAATAACAAAGAATGTCATTACTGAGAAATGTATTTGAAACTATTGAAGACCATCTGGTGCCAGGATTAATTAATCGCGTGTGAATCCTGGCGCCGCTTTGAACAATAAAGCGTTGATCTATTTATGACTGCTGTTTAATTGTTGCAGATGTTCATAGCTCGGGAAGGCACTGCGGGGGTGGGGATGGGGGGTGGGGAGGGGGTGGAGCCAATGGAGTGGACAAAAGACGTGTGGTACAGGTGAGTTCAATGAAATTGCTCAATGTGAATGATGATTTAATGGTCTGTATTTTTTCAGTGTGTTTTTTTTTTAAAAAGAGAGTGCCTGAAGTGGCTTTTTGTGTGGGCTTGGGGGGGCGGGGGGCAAGAGTTTTTGCCACAGCTGGCGGTAGCTTCCTAGCCTGGGTATTATCAACTATGGTAAGGAAGCTGTAGCGGCTAGACAATCAGGCAAAAGGTGTAGATTTATACAGACAGACAGCTAGCGTGTGGAAAGTCTGTTGCGTATTGATTCAGAGGCAGGTAGGCGAGCGTTTATGTTAGACAGACATATTTAGGCAGACATACAAAGGCATTTACTTACAGGTGGATATTAATAACACGGGTATATGTAAACATGATGGCTGTTAGATATGGGAAGGCAATCGGGGAGGCAGAAAAAGGCCAATATAGGAAGACATTTGTTCGATGGATATTGGGGCAGATTATAACACAGTTAGGTAGATACATGCAGGCAGTAAGTCAGGTCGATAGATATAGGCAGACAATTAGACAAGTAGATAGATATAGGCAGACAATTAGACAGGTAGATAGATATAGGCAGACAATTAGACAGGTAGATAGATACATGCAGGCAATAAGGCAGGTCGATAGATATATGCAGACAATTAGACAGATAGATAGATAGATAGATAGATAGATAGATAGATAGATAGATAGATAGATAGATAGATAGATAGATAGATAGATAGATAGATAGATAGATAGATAGATAGATAGATAGATAGATAGATAGATAGATAGATAGATAGATAGATAGATAGATAGATAGATAGATATAGGCAGACAATTAGACATGTAGATAGATAAAGGAAGACAATTAGACAATTAGGCAATGAGAGGTCGACTTGTGAATACATGTAGGCAGACAATTAGACAGGTCGATATGTGATGCCATGTAGCCAGACAGTGATTCTATGTAGGCAGTCAATTAGACAGGTCGACAGATATCGACAGAGTGACAAACGTGTAAGCAGACAGCAATTATGTACGATTGAAGCGCACATTAGATTAGTAGGCTGGTAAGAAAAGAAACCTTAATTTATTGGGAGTGTTAGAGTTACCCATAGACAGTGGCGTCACTAGGGTTGGTGTCACCCGGTGCGGTAACTCATGGTGTCACCCCTCTCATGACACCCCGGTCTCCATATTTTTTTCCAGACCGTATATATGTGCGCATGCGCGACTTTATTATTTTTTTTCCGTTTCCGGGGTCAGGATTTTTAGCGATAATTGATATCTATAGGTCAGTGCAAGTATACCAATTATTTCATTAAAATAATTAATAATAAAAAGTACGCAGTGTCTGTTAATAATCGGAGATATTTTTATATTTGGCATTAATTTTTTTCGAAGCCTTATAAAGTCATTTGCTGTTAATAATCGGAGATATTTTTATTTGTTCTTAAATATTAAATACGGCTTTGAATTATTTTAAATTACAAAATAAGAATATAGGCCTAAAACTAGATGTTTTGCATTTTGGTGTCACCCCTTGTGAGGGTGTCACCCGGTGCGGTCCGCACCCCCCTAGTGACGCCACTGCCCATAGATATAAAAAGTTACCCATTGATATAAAAAGTTACACATAGATATAAAAAGTTACACATAGATATAAAAAGTTACACATAGATATAAAAAGTTACCCATAGATATAAAAAGTTACCCATAGATATAAAAAGTTACCCATAGATATAAAACGTTACCCATAGATATAAAAAGTTACCCATAGATATAAAAAGTTACACATAGATATAAAAAGTTACCCATAGATATAAAAAGTTACCCATAGATATAAAAAGTTACACATAGATATAAAAAGTTACACATAGATATAAAAAGTTACACATAGATATAAAAAGTTACACATAAATATATAAAGCTACATATACAGCCAAAAAAAAAACTTTTGATAAAACATTTTCAGCAATAATGTTCAGTCTTTGACAAGAATGAAACAGTTTTTCTCATGGCAAAACATTTTCAGCAATAATGTTCAGTCTTTGACACGAATGAAACAATTTTTCTCATGGCAAAACATTTTCAGCAATAATGTTCAGTCTTTGACAAGAATGAAACAATTTTTCTCATGGTAAAACATGTGCAGCCATAATGTTCAGTCTTTGACAAGAATGAAACAATTTTTCTCATGGTAAAACATTTCTGTATTTATTGCGAGAAAAAACTCAGCATTCAAGTCTAAACTCAATTCATAATTCGTCAGAAAAATAAAAGAGCATGTCGAAACTCAACTCTGAACTCAGAACTCTAGTATTAACTCACATCTGCATCAGGAATCAAGTCTGAACTTAAAACTCCAGTATTGACTCAGTGATGAACTAAAATCTCCAGTCTTAAGTCTGAACAGTGAGCTCAATGCTTAAACATAATGACAAATTTTTACAACTGTCATTAAATTTGTAACATGTGTAATTAAGAGAATGATTGTAATGGGAAGGCTGCAATGTGTATAATTGGCTTCAACTAGAGTAGCCACAGATACGTACGTCTCCAGCTGTCTTGGTGATTATATCCCAGATACAGTCTGTCTCGGTGATTATATCCCAGATACAGCCTGTCTCGGTGATTATATCCCAGATACAGTCTGACTCGGTGATTATCTCTCAGATACAGCCTATCTAGGTGATTATATCCCAGATACAGCCTGTCTCGGTGATTATATCCCAGATACAGTCTGACTCGGTGATTATGTCTCAGATACAGCCTGTCTCGGTGATTATATCTCAGATACAGCCTGTCTCGGTGATTATATCCCAGATACAGCTTGTCTCGGTGATTATATCTCAGATACAGCCTGTTTCGGTGATTATATCCCATATACAGCCTGTCTCGGTGATTATATCCCAGATACAGCCTGTTTCGGTGATTATATCCCATATACAGCCTGTCTCGGTGATTATATCCCAGATACAGCCTGTCTCGGTGATTATATCCCATATACAGCCTGTCTCGGTGATTATATCCCAGATACAGCCTGTCTCGGTGATTATATCTCAGATACAGTCTGTCTTGGTGATTATATCTCAGATACAGTCTCTCTTGGCAATTTTAGCCCGCATACACTGTGCAGCTTTAATCGAAAAAGAAAATTATAAAACTACAATATATTCTCATCACTATGGGCTGAGAGCGATAGAGGCCATTTCCCATCAAGTCAATACATATTAAGAAGACTTGAGAGAGACAAAATTCTTCATTAGTTTTAAATATGGGCAACTTAATGAATGATTGGCCAAGATATCAAAAAAACCGGCCAAGATATCTAATAACCGGCCAAGATATCAAATAACCACGAAAGGCCGCTGTCTTAAAGAGAAAAAAACTTAAATATTTTTTTTAAATGTCGAAATGTCTATATAAATAATAGCGATGTGGGTTCTGCGTTAAATCGAAAGTAAAGAACTAATACAACAGTATTCCAGTTTAAAATACAATCATGAAAAAATCGGATCTGCCCGAAACCAAAAATAACCCTACCCTACCGATCCAGACTAAGGGGATATAACTCTATGCAAAAGTTTTGCAGGGTACAGCTACTATATCTATATATATATATATATATATATATATATATATATATATATATATATATATATATATACTATTTTCTGACTCTCAGATCCTATAAGCCACAATTTGGGCGCTTTTTATGGCGGGCTTCTTTCATTCCCACCATAGTAGATAGTGCAGTGGCAATGGAGACACCACGGAAGATAAAGCTTGGACTTATTCCGTGACCTGAAATATAAAATGGTCCTCACCATAGATTGGACAGGGACCATCAGGCCGACAGTCGAGCGCTTTACTGCAAGACCATCCGTCCAGTGTGTAATGTCCCTGTAAGGATGAGATGAAATCTCTTAGATCCTATAAACCACTAAATGGGACGGTTTTTATGATGCCCTTCTTTCATCCCCACCATAGCCGATAGTGCAATGGCCATGGAGGCACCACGGGAGATATATCCGTCCAGTAGATCTAGCCATTAATTTCCTAATTACTCGGATGTCCGATTGAGCTAAAATTTTGAGCACTTGTATACTCTCGATGACGAGACACAATTGTCACATTTTCAAGTTAATAATTTAACATTGTAATGAAAGATAGACATGCAGGCAGTCAGACAGGTAGTTAGATAGATAGATAGATAGATAGATAGATAGATAGACAGACAGATAGATAGATAGATAGATAGATAGATAGATAGATAGATAGATAGATAGATAGATAGATAGATAGATAGATAGATAGATAGATAGATAGATAGATAGATAGATAGATAGATAGATAGATAGATAGATAGATAGATAGATAGATAGATAGAGGTTTCTCTATAGAAATCACGTGAAAACCAGACTATTGACTTTAAATCTGTTTAAACTTTTTATCACGAATAAATTTTAAAAAAAAAAACAATATTGTGAAATTATTATCCTATCCAGGATAGGTATTATTATTAGTTTTATGGCTTCTTATTATCGGGACAAAAGAGATGCAAATCTTACAAAAAAGTTAATCGATTTTTTTGTCTGTCTATTGTTCAACAATCAACTAGCATCCCTGCCTACTTACGTCTACCTCAATAGAGAAGTGAATAGCGATGAGGCTGCCTGACATGTATCGTCCAATCAAGTAAGTTGGTAATAAAACCTGTTTGTATGGTTTAATAACATGTGGACAAAAGAAATCTAAAAACTAAAAATTGATTCTCGGGTGTTTCTATTGTTTTCCACTCCGTAAGTCTCGGTTGAGCCTTCTTTTGTTTGAGATAGATCGGTCAGCTGTTCATGCGGGGGGGGGGGGGGTTGGTGGAGGGTTTGGGGCGGGGGGGGTAATATTTCGTTACAACGGTGTGGAACTTGTACTCACGGAATGTGTTGTTTCGCGTCATAAAACAGGTTTATAAAATAATGACTACAGAAACAGAAACACATACTGAAGCAGGGACGGTGAAACACGAGAGCGGCATAGGTTGGCACGAGAGCAGCATAGGTTGGCATGAGAGCAGCATAGGTTGGCACGAGAGCGGCATAGGTTGGCACGAGAGCAGCATAGGTTGGCATGAGAGCAGCATAGGTTGGCATGAGAGCAGCATAGGTTGGCACGAGAGCGGCATATGTTGGCGGGAGAGCGGCATAGGTTGGCATGAGAGCAGCATAGGTTTGCATGAGAGCAGCATAGGTAGGTACGAGAGCGGCATAGGTTGGCATGAGAGCAGCATAGGTTGGCATGAGAGCAGCATAGGTTTGCATGAGAGCAGCATAGGTAGGTACGAGAGCGGCATAGGTTGGCACGAGAGCGGCATAGGTTGGCATGAGAGCAGCATAGGTTGGCATGAGAGCAGCCATAGGTTGGCACGAGAGCGGCATATGTTGGCAGGAGAGCGGCATAGGTTGGCACGAGAGCAGCATAGGTTGGCATGAGAGCAGCATAGGTTGGCATGAGAGCAGCATAGGTTTGCATGAGAGCAGCATAGGTAGGTACGAGAGCGGCATAGGTTGGCACGAGAGCGGCATAGGTTGGCATGAGAGCAGCATAGGTTGGCACGAGAGTGGCATAGGTTGGCACGAGAGCGGCATAGGTCGGCACGAGAGCGGCATAGGTCGGCACGAGAGCAGCATAGGTTGGCACGAGAGCGGCATAGGTTGGCACGAGAGCGGCATGGTTGGCACGAGAGCGACATAGGTTGGCATGAGAGCAGCATAGGTTAGCATGAGAGCAGCATAGGTTGGCACGAGAGCAGCATAGGTTGGCACGAGAGCAGCATAGGTTGGCATGAGAGCAGCATAGGTTTGGTGAACAAATGTTACTAAATTTAAACAAAAAATGGCTCACAAACATAAACAAAGAGCCATATTTGGTCTAAAAAAAACTTTTGATGCCCTTTACCCCAACCCAGAATCCCCTAAAAACGTTTAAATAGTGCTTGCACCGAAACTGGCGTCAATTTGATAACAGGAGTTTACACAAAAGTGCCTTAAGAAACGATCCCATTTTGTTTAGTAAACATAAAAAGTTTAGCCCATTAGATGTTTTACATTTTTATGTCGCTCTAATGACTATTTGCCAACCTTGCATTACACCGTTGTGATAAAATAGCCAAAAATTATCATCTTCTGCCATTGTGAGAATAAAGCCAAAAATGAACATCTTTTTAACATTGTGAGAACTACGTCAAAAATGAACATCTTTTTAACATTGTGAGGATTAAGAAAAAAAATGAACATCTTTTTAACATCGTGAGGATTAAGCCAAAAAGGAATATCTTTTAACATTGTGAGAATAAAACCAAAAAATGAACATCTTTTAACATTGTTAGAATAAAGCCAAAAAGGAACATCTTTGAACATTGTGAGGATAAAACCAAAAATAAACATCTTTTTAACATTGTGAGAATTAAGCCAAAAAGGAACATCTTTTAACATTGTGAGAATAAAGCCAAAAAGGAACATCTTTTAACATTGTGAGAATAAAGCCAAAAAGGAACATCTTTGAACATTGTGAGAATAAAGCCAAAAAGGAACATCTTTTAACATTGTGAGAATAAAGCCAAAAAGGAACGTCTTTTAACATTGTGAGAATAAAGCCAAAAAGGAACATCTTTGAACATTGTGAGAATAAAGCCAAAAAGGAACATCTTTTAACATTGTGAGAATAAAGCCAAAAAGGAACGTCTTTTAACATTGTGAGAATAAAGCCAAAAAGGAACATCTTTTAACATTGTGAGGATAAAGCCAAAAAGGAACATCTTTTAACATTGTGAGAATAAAGCCAAAAAGGAACATCTTTTAACATTGTGAGAATAAAGCCAAAAAGGAACATCTTTTAACATTGTGAGAATAAAGCCAAAAAGGAACATTTTTTAACATTGTGAGAATAAAGCCAAAAAGGAACATCTTTTAACATTGTGAGGATAAAACCAAAAATGAACATCTTTTTAACATTGTGAGAATTAAGCCAAAAAGGAACATCTTTTAACATTGTGAGAATAAAGCCAAAAAGGAACATCTTTTAACATTGTTAGAATAAAGCCAAAAAGGAACATCTTTTAACATTGTGAGAATAAAGCCAAAAAGGAACGTCTTTTAACATTGTGAGAATAAAGCCAAAAAGGAACATCCTTGATACCACTGGTTGTCAAAATTTTGAGACCCAATAGGAAACCTTTTCGGTTTTCGCCGCAAATCACCGAATATAAAGACAGGAAGAAAGAAGAAAGAAAAACCCAGCATTGATTGTAATAGATTCTCTTTTCAATGGCTATCAAAATTTGTGGCGACACACTTAAAACCTGCTCGCGACTCACCAATGGGTCGCTGCCCACACTATGAGAGCCACTGCTTTTTACCAGTTTGGGAATATAGACATGCATAAAGTGCATAAACACAAACCAGTAAGATATCACCAAAGATCTTTACTGACTCCCTTGTAAAATCTATGACTCTGTGCACCTGAATTTTCATACCTTCGTAATGTAATTCGCATTGCTGAAAATTAGGTGTCGATTGTAAAAAGAGTACATAAGGGAACCTTTACTATCGGTGAGTTGCTGAGTGCATTTTGAGAAGGGAACCTTTAGTGTCGGTGATTTGCTGAGTGCATTTTTGGGAATGGAACCTTTAGTGTCGGTGAGTTGCTGAGTGCATTTTGGGAAGGCAACCTTTAGTGTCGGTGAGTTGCTGAGTGCATTTTGGGAAGGCAACCTTTAGTGTCGGTGAGTTGCTGAGTGCATTTTGGGAAGACAACCTTTAGTGTCGGTGAGTTGCTGAGTGCATTTTGGGAAGGCAACCTTTAGTGTCGGTGAGTTGCTGAGTGCATTTTGGGAAGGCAACCTTTATTGTCGGTGAGTTGCTGAGTGCATTTTTGGAAGGCAACCTTTAGTGTCGGTGAGTTGCTGAGTGCATTTTAGAGTGGTAAGATAGTAGAATACGTCTGTCGCCCAACTGCCCCCGCCCAGCAAGCGACGCCCCTTGACGATTGAGATAGGTTGTTGTAACTGCTATTACCCACCTGCTTCGACAATACAATGGAAACAAATTACAGGAAAAACGAATAATCTATTAACGATGATTCTCAAACCTTTATGCTTCGCGACCCAAATATGAAAAATGAGGCTCCTTTTTTTTGTGCCCCACCTGTAAAAACAATTCAATATTGAAAGAAATGTAATAAAAGCGCCATTAATTTTTATATGTTTATTTATTTATTCCCCAACTTTGCATAAGGACAAACTTTTATTTTCATGACATATGAAAGCAGAGGTGATTATGTATTCACAGATGCTGTATCCTTCAATAAATCTAAATTTTGTTGCCAGACACGACACAGTCATAAGGATCCACATTTCTAGAACCACTGAAAGCCATTGTATATATTTAAGGCGATAAAGTTTAGAATTTTCTAAACCGAGTAAAAGATTCAATTTATATGTTATATGTTTATAGAGCACAGTGTGGCGCATCTGTGGTGCTGTCATGTGACTTTGAAGCAACGTAAGTTCTTTCCGGACCGCTGTTAACATTGTCTGAAGAGTTTCATGTGTTTATATAGTTAGAAATGTCTTCCAAGTATGATTGTATTACATGTCACATGTTTACATAGAATACATTTAGAGAAGTGCTCTTGGGTGATTGTGTTACATGTCACAAGTTTGTTTACATAGAATACATTTAGAAATGTCTTCAACTGTGATTGTGTTGTGTGACATGCGTTAACATAAAATCCAATGAGCAGTGCCGTGCCGCTAGAAGCTATTCTTGGGCCCTTTGAAAATCTCCCATCAACTTGGTCGTCTCTATCTGATCACACACACACACACAGGGCCGGCTCTGGGCATAGGCGACATAGGCAGCTGCCTAGGGCGCCAAATTGCTAGGGGCGCCAAATTTTAGAAATTCTCACTCTTTAATGTTCATGCAGAAGGGGCGGGCGTCCTAATAGATGACTGCCTAGGGCGCCAAATTGCCCGGGGACGGCTCTGCACACACACACACACCAATAGCTAATATATTGTTTAGCCGATTACTGCACTCAACAGAGCCACGTAGGGCAGTTACGCCTCTCGTATATTCAGGTTTTACCCATCCCTACCTTTTGTGACAGCCTTGAATACTACAGAGCTAAGACAAAGTCTATTCTTATTATTGTGGTACATGTTTCAATACGTCCCCTAGTATATGTATATAATTCTCTGCTCAGCCCACCCCCACCCTCCAACCCCTTTTCCCCATCTCAGCATGAACGGCTCTTGGTGGGATAGTATTATTTATTATTCGCACATCTTGGGAAATTGTGTTTGTGTGTGTGTGTGTGTGTGCGTGTGATTGCGTTTAGTGATGGATACACTGGTCTGGAGTACTTTGATTGTGTGTGAATGTGTGATTGTGTTTAGTGATGGAGATACACTGGTCTGGAGTACTTTGTATGTGTCTGAATGTGTGATTGTGTTTAGTGATGGATACACTGGTCTGGAGTACTTTGTATGTGTGTGAATGTGTGATTGTGTTTAGTGATGGATACACTGGTCTGGAGTACTTTGTATGTGTGTGAATGTGTGATTGTGTTTAGTGATGGATACACTGGTCTGGAGTACTTTGTATGTGTGTGAATGTGTGATTGTGTTTAGTGATGGATACACTGGTCTCTACGTGAACACACACACACGCACACACATATGGTCTGTGCTGAGCGAATCTTTCCTCTAGCTATTGATGGGGGATCGGGTGATCGTGGGGTGTAGACGTTCTACTGTCGCCCTGAAGGTCCTGGGTTCAATCCTTGCTCAGAGACACCCCCCACCCTTTCCATTGTCAAAATTCCCATACCCACCTAACCTAAATGGGTGCCTGACATTAGTTCAGCAAGCGTGGGCGTTGTGCTTGCCAATCACGTTATGTCTCCAGTGGTGCCTCCATGGCCTTTGCACTACTGTATGGTTGGGGAAGAAAGAAGGGCGCCATTGAAACCATCCCGATGTAGGATCTAACCAATGAGCAACTCGAACTAACAGGGACTTTACAACAACAAAAAATAGCTTGTTAGTTTTTAACACCAGCTGGTCGGCAACCTTTTGGATCCCACGGACCACTAGACTTTAAGTAAGACCACTTTAAGTAAGACCACTTTAAGTAAGACCACTTTAAGTAAGACCACTTTAAGTAAGACCGCTTTAATTAAGACCACTTTAAGTAAGACCACTTTAAGTAAGACCGCTTTAATTAAGACCACTTTAAGTAAGACCACTTTAAGTAAGACCACTTTAAGTAAGACCACTTTAAGTAAGACCACTTTAAGTAAGACCACTTTAAGTAATATTTTATTAAAGGCGACGCACCACCTAGATAAGCGACGATTTTATGTAAGTCTGTTTTGTTTTTTGTTTTTTTGTGTATTTGTGAGTGTATAAGGCAAACAGAAAAATATTAATGAAAAAAAGAACTTACCGTTTGTGCGTTAAGTACAAAATGTTAAAACAGCAGAATGGTTCGTTTATATCTATTAGTTGGCAGTACACCAAAAATGTATTACTTATTGTTTAAAACATCAGAATGGTCCGTTTACATCTATTAGTTGGCAGCATACCACCAATGTATTACTTATTGTTTAAAACAGCAGAATGGTCCGTTTACTTCCAACAATGCTCAAATTCAGAGCCGGATAATTCGATTAGCCGCAAAAGTTGTGCTTTTTAATTTGTAAAGCCACTTTCATTATTGTTCTGATTTCTTCACGTTACAGTGAAATCCGTCACAATTTCTCGTCTGCTGTCTTCGTATCAATCTTTAACTCATTTTTTTTTTTATTTTGGAAAACTCACCCCCACCCTTAATTCTCCATTTTACATCTGCTAATCATACAACAAAAACGTATCATTTTATTTCTTTGTGTAAAAACCGCCTCTATTTCTTTGAACTCCAACGGTTTTTTTTAAACTGATATTCAATAAGAAAAAAAAAGTTTTTAAGGCGTATTTACTTTTTTTTTTTAAACTGCTAATTACTGGAATTAAACTTGAGCTTCACTCTTAAGTCTGCTGATGTTTAAAATTCACTAGTAAGACTGTATATTCTTGAAGTAACGATTGTTCTCCTTATTTACTTAACATTTGGCAGTACAGTATCTTTATCGATCAATAGGGGGGTGGGAGGTGGGGAAGAGGGAATTAATGTGCGGGAGGGGGGCGGGGTAAAATATGACAATAAATGTCAGAAGTATTATTTTTTAAAAGTTCGGCTTAAGTAATGATCATTGTCTCTTTCAGGGTGGTGGGGAAAAAAATAATGGCTGACGGTTCAGTGACGAACGGAGTTGCTTCTGCTAAATGCAGAAGTGAGCAAAATTTTTTATAGTCTGGGGCCGAAATGGAAATCTTAAAATTGACAGAAAGGCCGCAGTGTGCCTAAAAGCTGGTTGAGTTACATTTCGGAGACAGAATTGTAAACAATAAACACAACTATGATGTAATTTATAAAGATTAGTAATTAATTACTGGAAGAACTTTACGAAAGTATGTATATCACTGACAGTCTCTCAGATTACCGTTTGTTAATGTCGATTAAAATAGTCGCGAGCGATATGTGTTTGACAGTATGCTATTGACGATGATCACGTGACAGTGTCTCGTTGACAATACTCATCTGGATATGTGTAAACGACAATATATTCATGCCAATATTTTATAACAGTGTGTCGTTGACAATACTCAGCTGGCTATGTGTAAATGACAATATATAAAAGCCAATATTTTATAACAGTGTGTCGTTGACAATACTCAGCTGGCTATGTGTAAATGACAATATATTAATGCCAATATTTTACAACAGTGTGTCGTTGACAATACTCAGCTGGCTATGTGTAAATGACAATGTATTCATGCCAATATTTTATAACAGTGTGTCGTTGAAAGTATCTACTAACAGAGTCGTTCTTAAGCTTTTTTTTAGGAGTGGTGGGGGAGGGCGGCATTCTTTGTAGCGAGGACCCTTTCCGTGCACCCTTGCCGTGCACCCTTGCCGTGGACCCTTGCCATGCACCCTTACCGCGAACCCTTGCCGTGCACCCTTGCCGTGCACCCTTGCCGTGAACCCTTGGCGTGGACCCTTGCCGTGAACCCTTGGCGTGAACCCTTGCCGTGAACCCTTGCCGTGGACCCTTGCCGTGAACCCTTGCCGTGAACCCTTGCCGTGGACACTTGCCATGGACCCTTGCCGTGGAACTATAGACTATTATGTTCGCAGTTACATAGCTTGCTTCACATTTTTGAATACGTCTCTCGTATCCAATCAAAATGTTAATGCCACCATTAGGGGGTCTACGGGGTCGCCCGATAGCATTGACCCTCCCAGATACAAACTATTGGTCCCAATCCTCTATACCATTGGGCCCCCAGCCTTTTTTTACATAGGGGTGCCGTCCTCTATATATAGGGCCCCATACTTTATACTTAGGGCCATCAGTTATACATAGGGCCCATCCTTTATCATTAGGAGTCCCATCCTCCACACATAAAGGCCTCATCTTCTATATATATATATATATATTGGGGCCCCATGTTAAATGACCATTTTAATTTTTTTCTCTTTTGAGTGGCTCTCAAAACTTACGCAAGACTTGGTTATGTTTCTGGGTTTTTTTTTCTTTTATATGGGAATGTGGTATAGCTGTACAGACGAATGCAACTTGTAAGTAACAAACAATGGAAAAAATGCTCATTAAATACATTAGTTTGTGCCAGCCTTGGAAATATATTTTGCGTGTCTTAAAAACAACAGAACCTCACCGGCGCTATACTTGCATGCACTGCCGAACCTAGGGATCTAGGGGCCCGAGAGGGCTAGACCTCTCTGGGGGGCCCCTGCAATTTGACATGAGATAATGTACTTAATATTGAATGCAAAAAATGTTTTGGGGCCCTTCCTCAAGCTGGGGGCCCGGGGGGACTTTCGAATTTGGACCCCCCCCCCTTCCCCTCACCCTAGGTACGCCTCTGCTTGCATGTAAAGACCAATATATTAGCCCGAAAAGAAATTGTTATAATAAAATTTATTATTTTTTTTTATAAATCTACAAAAACGTTACAAATTGTGGACAAAACATTCTGAGAGCGCACACAACACACTTCACAATAGTTAAGGGGGTACCCGGGTCTAGCAAAAAAGTTTTTTATTTTTTAAAGTTTAAGACATTTTAATATCATAGTTATGATATAGTAGGTTTAAAAATAATTTTGTGCAAAAAAAATAATTAAAATATTGATATTTGTGGGCGTGGCATGCCGCCATCTTGAAATTTATGACCTTTTTGTGTCAAATATTTCTGAGAGATTTATAGACTGATTCATATAAAATGTACATTTTTGTAATCAGGAAAGCTTACTTTAGAGGGTGTCAGAGTACTTTTTTGATATTTTAATAAATAAATTTTTTATGAATTTTTTAAATTTTGTATGGTGAAAATAGGCCAAAAATGCCAATTTTGAAAATTAAAAAAATTGCCAAAAAAAAAAGTACTCAAAATTTGTTTAAAAGCCTCTGACATTCTATAAACACACCTCTTCTTAATATAACTTAAAAGTTTTATCAAAATCTGACTAGTGGTTTTTGAGATTTTCTTGCATTAGTGAAGCAAAATGTCAAAAATATTTTTTCAGAGAAAAATGACTTTAAAGTTTTTAAATTATTGAAGATTTTGAATGAGTAACATTCTGAAAATACATTTTAAGTGATCTAAATATTTTTTTTCTGAAATACAGTTAATTCATAGTGATTATTGGTATGTTTTAGTATCTAAAAATGTAAAAAAAAAAAAAAAAAAATTTTTTTTTAGACAGTTCATTTTTCTAGGTACCGTACCCCCTTAAGCTAAGTATGTGTTTATTCCGGTTCGCTGCGCAACAAAAGAGATACGATGTTTCGTTTCAGAATTTCGCTCCAGCAATAATTGTATTGTTTGCCTTCAGAGTATTAGAGAACACTGAGCCCATAGAACAATTTATCATCGACAGTATTTATTGACAGCAAGTTATTTCAAATATTTATCACTAACATTGTGGAAATTCAAAAACTATTATATTACATCAGAACATTAAGAAAACCGTTAAACATAAACCCTTCAAATGCTTTACGAATAAAATTACCATGAAACAGATATATTATGTGAAACAAAAAAAAAATATTTTTTTTACAAATTTAATACATTTCTAATTGCAAATTCACTGGTGTTAATGTCAATAATTGATTAGCTCTTCAGCGAAAGAGATCAACTGTCATGTTAAACTCGTTATAGCTGAACGGTCATGTTAGACTCGTTAAACTGTGTTCTGAAAAGAATAAAAATATAAAGAGTCAACGTTTTTTTCCCCGCACTTGATAATTGATTTTGACAGCTGTCTTGCTACATGTGGGTTGTTTTTTTTTTTTATATGAATGCATGAGTATCTACAGATAAAATGAAAAAAGTTTACCAATTTGAAAAAATACTGTCCAAAAAAAAGTATTTCGTAGATTAAACACCAGTATGAAAAGGCTGTTAGAAACTATATCAGCAGTGAAACTATATGACAAAATAACTTCGATTGTCACAACGCATGATGATATCTTCATGCTGACAGACAGACAGACGGACGGACAAGCCCTTTGTTCCTTAGTTTCGTGACGATATTGTACGTCATGGGGGTGGAGGTGGGGGTGGAGGTGGAGGTGTTGATTTATTGCATACATTCGCTGAAACAGGTGGCTCAGTATAGCCACTGAAATCATGTTGAATAGAAGTTTGTTCAAATAATATAGCTTGATCAGAAAAAAAACCTGTAATAATATAAATCAACCAGCTTTTTTTTTTTGTTACATTATAACTTCTGGAAGTGTCACACTGCAGTTATAGATCTTGGACAAGACCTTGGCACAGACTGGCAGACTGACCAGGTGGTTTAAGTAGACAGACATGACCGGCAGGCTGACCAGGTGGTTTAAGTAGACAGACATGACCGGCAGGCTGACCAGGTGAGTCAAGTAGACAGACATGACCGGCAGGCTGACCAGGTGAGTCAAGTAGACAGACATGACTGGCAGACTGACCAGGTGGTTTAAGTAGACAGACATGACCGGCAGGCTGACCAGGTGAATCAAGTAGACAGACATGAATGGCAGGCTGACCAGGTGGTTTAAGTAGACAGACATAACCGGCAGGCTGACCAGGTGAATCAAGTAGACAGACATGACCGGCAGGCTGACCAGGTGAGTCAAGTAGACAGACATGACTGGCAGACTGACCAGGTGGTTTAAGTAGACAGACATGATCGGCAGGCTGACCAGGTGAATCAAGTAGACAGACATGAATGGCAGGCTGACCAGGTGAGTCAAGTAGATAGACATGACTGGCAGACTGACCAGGTGGTTTAAGTAGACAGACATGACCGGCAGGCTGACCAGGTGAATCAAGTAGACAGACATGAATGGCAGGCTGACCAGGTGAGTCAAGTAGACAGACATGACTGGCAGACTGACCAGCAGGCTGACCAGGTGAGTCAAGTAGACAGACATGACTAATGACGAATACTGATTCGGAAAAACAAACTACATACGCACTTGCACACACACACACACACACACATATATATATATATATATATATATATATATATATATATATATATATATCAATGTGTGGAAGGATGGAAAATCAGGCTACTAGTATAATCAAAAGACAACTGCTGGTGTGAAAGACAACGAAATGAAAGACTTAGTTGAAGAGGAGAACACAGACAGATAGGCTGGCAGACAGATTTTCAACCGAACGGGTGGAAGGACGAGCTGAAAGGCTGACAGAGAATGACAGACACAGATGGACAGACAAAAAGTCTTATTGATTTATTGATCTGATTAAAGGAAATGTTTAAAGATACGGCATACGAAACTAATAAACTGAACTGACACCTGTCTACAGATTTATCTAAACCCACACAAACACACACACACATTCACCCACTACTCAACCCACCCAAAAAAAAAATCTTGTCATTACTTGTTGTTGTTTTGTTTTTTTAAAGCAGAGAGAGTATTGAATTCGCCCGGTCCTCTATTGTGTTTAAAATAAAACAACGATTACACGAGATCGATATATTATCCCGATAAAGAGGAGGGGTGGAAATTTCAGGTTAAGGATTAAGTCAAACAGCAGACCTTCTTTAGATGTAAACAGCAGCGCATATGTTATTTTTTTTTCCAAACCATCTAATAAGACTTGTTTCATTTCTCTTAGCGGCATCGATCGCACGATTTCCTCTTCCGTTTTTTTTTTACCTCCACACTATAATTGTTTTAATAGCTGCGCAGCGTTCTATTCACGAGGCAGGGACAATCTTCGTGAAATCGTTATAATAGCGCATAACGATATAGACAGGGAGCATGCATGGGATGGCAGACGGCATTCACGGAAATATAATCATAATAATAAATGGAATAAATAAAAAGGCTTCCAAGACGTAATGGCAGCCTAAGGCAAAATTCAATTTTCTTCTTTCTGTGTTATTTTTTTTTTTTTTTTGTTTTAATAAATAGATTTTGTTTGAAGAAACAAAGTAACTGGTTAACGGGAGTCTGTAATACATGATCGGAAGCAAGAAAAGTAATTCTAACTTTCATAAGCAAACTTGTATGATGCCCTATTGCCAGTACTGTAATAGGTGGAGGAATTTAAAAAAAAAAAAAAGAAGAAAAAATTGACGTTCGAATCCCAAAGCAAATGTGTATTTCGTGCGATTTCTAGCTTAACAATGATTTTATTCGTATTTCATGCGATTTCTAGCTTAACAATGATTTTATTCGTATTTCATGCGATTTCTAGCTTAACAATTATTTTATTCGTATTTCATGCGATTTCTAGCTTAACAATGATTTTATTCGTATTTCATGCGATTTCTAGCTTAACAATGATTTTATTCGTATTTTATGCGATTTCTATCTTAAGAATGATTTTATTCGTATTTCATGCGATTTCTAGCTTAACAATGATTTTATTTGTATTTCATGCGATTTCTAGCTTAACATTGATTTTATTCGTATTCCAGGTTGTTTCAGATTTAAATAAAACTGGTGGAGGGAGGCAAATATTTAAATTTTCTTAAAACGTTATACATTATTATACAACGACAGTTGACATTATTATACAATGACAGGTAACATTATTATACAATGACAGGTGACATTATTATAATGAAAAGTGACATTATTATACAATGACAGGTGACATTATTATACAATGACAGGTGACATTATTATACAATGACAGTTCGCATTATTATACACCGACAGTTGACATTATTATACAATGACAGGTGACATTATTATACAATGACATGTGACATTATTATACAATGACAGTTCGCATTATTATACAATGACAGTTGACATTATTATACAATGACAGGTGACATTATTATACAAAGACATGTGACATTATTATACAAAGACATGTGACATTATTATACAATGACAGTTGACATTATTATACAATGACAGGTGACATTATTATACAATGACATATGACATTATCTTACAATGAAAGGTGACATTATCATAAAATGACAGGTGACATTATTATACAATGACATGCCTACATTCAGAGCCGTTCTTAGGTATTTAGGGACTCTGGGCCAAGACAGACAGACAAAAGTTTGTAGAAAGAAACCTAAATGTAGCTAATATCCCTATGCACATTTTTTTAATCAAACGTTCTGTTTTGAAGTCTTTTATCCTTGTTTAGACTTCATCGATGACTCACATACTTCGAAATTAAAAAAACATAATCCTTTAAGACATTAAACCTCTAATACATAAAATTTAAAATGTTAACTTCAGTTTAATGCGTACACCAAACCGTTCTCTTAGTTCAGTCTATTTCTGTGCACAGCAGGCAGACACCGAACCGTTCTCTAAGTTAATTCTAAGTCTGCACAGCAGGCAGACACCGAACCGTCCTCTAATTTCATTCTATGTCTGCACAGCAGGCAGACACCGAACCGTTCTCTTAGTTCAGTCTATGTCCGCACAGCAGGCAGACATAGAAGCTAAATAGAACATAATAAGAAGTAGTGAAGAACTGCAATCTTCAAATAAGACACAAAACAATAAATACAATTATATACAAAACCCGTTACAAATTTACAAATATTTACTGAAAGCTAACAAACGTACTGATACATAACACGAAAATGCGCTAACACGTCCTGTGTCCAGAATGGAACAGGCTTAATTGCTTTTTTTAAGTCGCACGAAGGGCTGAACGATATTTTAAACTCAAATCAAAGACATTGAAATTTAAGTTTTAAGATAATTCTTTAAAACACACGGCCCTGTCACATATTAACAGTAGATGTAAGTAGCACAAAGACCTAACCAAAGTGTTTTAAAAAAAAAAAGAAAACGTTTTGGGGCAAATTCAAAAGAACCTGTCGAATGCAGACTAAAGGCCAAATTAGGTATTCCGTAAAATTATTTCGTTTAATTGTATTTATTAAATGTCGTTCAATTGACATTTTACTTTATAGCTTTTTTAGCAGTTTAAAATACTGGCTTTCAGCAGTCATTGACTTGTAATCCATTTAGAATAAATACGCACACAATTACGATAGTGATAGATAGATAGATAGATAGATAGATAGACAGACAGACAGACAGACAGACAGACAGACAGACAGACAGATAGATAGATAGATAGATAGATAGATAGATAGATAGATAGATAGATAGATAGATAGATAGATAGATAGATAAATAGATAGATAGATAGATAGATAGATAGATAGATAGATAGATAGATAGATAGATAGATAGATAGATAGATAGATAGATAGATAGATAGATAGATAGATAGATAGATAGATAGATAGATAGATAGATAGATAGATAGATAGATAGATAGATAGATAGATAGATAAATAGATAGATAGATAGATAGATAGATAGATAGATAGATAGATAGATAGATAGATAGATAGATAGATAGATAGATAGATAGATAGATAGATAGATAGATAGATAGATAGATAGATAGATAGATAGATAGATAGATAGATAGATAGATAGATAGATAGATAAGAGGGGGGCATTTGCTCCCCCGTCCCTTATATTTAAAAAAAAATGTCATAAAGTTGTTATTTCCCGCCCTGGAAAATTTTTGCCCCCCCCCCCGGAAAAATTCCTAGCGACGCCCATGCATACATACATACATACAAACATAGATGCCAACTACAGATATATCAGAGGCCATTGATCTGTCTGCATATTTGATCAAACATTTACAAACTAAATTGCCCAATCCCAGTGCTCAGGTAATATAACTTGTTTTATGGTTTCTTATTGTTGAGGGAAAGAAATAGACTATATAGCAAGAGCCAAATTGATTTTTGGTGTTTCTATTGTTTACCTTTTGGTAAGTCTTGGTCCTATTGTTTGAAACAGGACAGCGGGAAATGTATTTATATATATAGTAATATAAATAGTTATATATAGTTATATAGTTATATATAGTTATATATATATATATATAGTTATATATAGTTATATATATAGTTATATATATATATATATATATATATATATATATATATATAATGTCACTGGATGTGTTATCATATAGTGTGTTATTTCTTTGACCAGAAGTTGTTGTTGTATTTTTAATATATAAATATTTACAATAATTTCATATAAACTTAGTTCTACATTGTGGTAGTGGTGGTGGTGGGGGGGGAGTATACCTTTATAGTCTGTTTTCCAATATAAGTGTATAGACATAACAGAATTATGAGATGCTCAGAAATATGTCCTACGAATCGGATCAGAAACTGCAATGCAATTTATCCGATTTCTAAGCTGATACCCGGAATAAATTCTGATATTTTCAATTCCCGACTCAGAGAAATCCACCCAACAAGGTACCTGGTTCAATCTCCGGTGAGGACCAAGGTCATTTTTTAGGTCTTGACTCAAGTTCTCGATATATCTCCCGTGGTGCCTCCATGGTGGGGATGAAAGAAAGCAACCATAAAAACCGTCCCATTAGTAGTTTATAGGATCTAAGAGATATCATCTCATCCTTACAGGGACTTCACACACCCAACAATCATGTTTTTGTTTGTACACTTTGGAAATTATGTTGAGACAAGGTACTGAACTCTGACCTCGACACGTCGCATCTGGAAATCAGCATTTTTTATTTATAGTCACTGACACATGTAACTAACTATACTATCTTTTGGTTCATGTAAGCCCCTTTGGGACTATTGATTTGATGGGGCGGGTGGCCGTGTGGTAAAGCGCTCGACTTTCAACCTGAGGGGGGGGATGGGGTCTCCCGTTGTGCCTCCATGGCCATAACACTCTCCTCCCTGTTGTGGTGGGCCGCAAAGACTTAAAAAAACTCTCATTTGGGGGGGGAGGGGTATTTTCCAGGCAAGCCCCAGCCACCTACATACGTCTCCCGTGGATACTGCACACGTCTCCCATGGTTACTAGACACTTCTCCCATGGTTAATGCACACGTCTCCCATGGTTACTGCACACGTCTCCCATGGTTACTCCACACGTCTCCCATGCATAATGGGATTGGGATTTGGTGGAGATGAAGGAAGTGGTTTAAATGATCTAAGAGATAAACATCGTCTCATCCTTACAAATAATAATAACTATATTGTGGACTTAAATTTTCTTAGACATGTAGATGTAGATCAAGTATTCATTTATATATATATATATATATATATATATATATATATATATATATATATATATATCCTTCTCCCAAGACTTGTATTCTTAGCCTCTTACCGGCCATTTTCAGAAAAGAAATTCCGACTTCTGACACCAATGTTACAACTCTTAATTCTGTTTATAAAATCAAAATAACACACTGGCGTGGGTCATAAGAGTTTACTATTCATCAACAAAGACATAGACAACGATAATAACAGCGCCACTCTTTTCTGCCGGCTTCTACGTCACTGTCTCTACTGCGTCATCGCGTTCACTCTGTAGACTGTGCGGTGCGCACCGAGAGGGTCGTAACAATATTCTTCTCCCAAGACTTGTATTCAACGTTTGCCTTAAAATGTGTAGGCCTTGTATTCAACGTTTGCCTTAAAATGCTTAGGCCTTGTATGCAACGTTTGCCTTAAAATGTGTAGGCCTTGTATGCAACGTTTGCCTTAAAATGTGTAGGCCTTGTATTCAACGTTTGCCTTAAAATGTGTAGGCCTTGAATTCAACGTTTGCCTTAAAATGTGTAGGCCTTGTATTCAACTTTTGCCTTAAAATGTGTAGGCCTACTGCAAAAAAAAAATTAAATCGAGTTTGAGGGGGATCCTGAATAACAACAATTTTATATGATTAACTGGACTGATTCTGAAAGTTTTTCTTATCAATTCTATTAAGTTCGGTAATCGAGTTATCACTGTACTTAAGCACCAAAGATGCCGCCTCTGGCAAGGGAGGAACAAAATGTTTTAAATTAAGGGTAACGGGGATCCAACAACGGACCCACCTATCTTATATGCATTTTTTTTTTAGTTTAAAAAAAAAAATTGAAAAAAAATGAAATCTAAACGATTTCCATGGACGAATTATGCCGCCCCTTCCAAAAGCAGAGCAGTGCCGCCCGGGGCGAAACGCTCCCCCCCGCCCCTTTCCACGCCCTTCTCATTTACCCCAGTGGAGTGGCGTACCACTCAGTTGGAAGTAATTGTTTTTTAATAGCTTGTACTAACTAAATATTCACATCAGCTGGTTTTTTTTGTCAGTGTGTCGTGCAGCACTTGTATGTGTTTGTATTCATACGCCAACTCCGAGATAATTGCTGCTTTGTACCAAACAAAAAAAGAACTTACGATAATAGAAATGACACAAAGACTTCGCTGCATGACTCTGATTTAATACTATCAGTAAGCAGGTTAACGTAGACAAAATGTATATCAACCATTTCCTATTGACTAAGTCATAGAATCGATAAATGTGTATCAAAAAAAAAAAAAGATAAAATTTGTCGCACTTTAAAGATGGCTTGTAAAATTTACTTTATGTTTAAAAATATCGTGTACGAAATGTAATATAGGCTATCGTGTTAAAAAAGTGCGTTCCAAACATATTATTAAAAAAACAATGTCGTGTAAAATGTATATTATGTATAAGAAAAGTCTGTGTGTACGAAAAAGATTTTATTCATGCACAGGCAGGTCGAGAAAACTAAAGAGTCTTCAATGCCGGCCACAACGTGTAAAAGTTTCAGAACCTCTAGTCTTAGACATTGTCTTGAAAAAACAATGTCTAGTAAACCTCAAGTAAAACAGTGTCGAGTGAAACAATGTCTAGTAAACTTCAAGTAAAACAGTGTTGAGTGTAAAATGTCAAGTAAACTTTGGCATCCATTAAATCTGTTGCTATATGGGGGCCCAATGGGTACAACTGCTTAGGGCCCCTAAGGCATCCATTTTAATCTGGGGGCTATAGAGGACCCGACAGTTACTCCAAGTATCTTTAAAAAATGTTCCACCTGGACCCTTCCCAAAAAAATCTTACAACGGTTCTAAATATAAGACTTCCCTCCCCTGTGACTTCCCAGCCACATAATCCGCCTTTCATATCACAATGAAAACATCTCTAGTTACGTCGTTGACTTCATTCATATATACAGTATTGTGGCCACTTTATAAGTTTAAGAAACCAAAACGGTTTTTCGTCCTTTTTTTAAAAATATTTTTGGTGTTAGCTTTGTTTGTTTGTTTTTTTAAAAAAAACATTTGAAGGAATATATTTAACTATGACAATAGATAAGACTATAACTATGCCTGTTCTTGCCGTGGACTCCTCAATTGTAAAGCTGTAAAGGGGAGGGGGTGTATATGGTAAGGTGTGTTTGGTGTGTAAGGTGTGTTTGTACAGTAGTGCTTTTGTTAAAGGATAATATGGAGGAATAAAATTCTGTTACACTCATTGTTTGCTGTTTTGTCTAGAAAAAATAATATGTTGGACAACCTGGCAACATTTTTTCACTTGTTAACCTTTAACCTTTGTCTGCAAGTGATATTTTAATAATTGTTTGCTCTCCTTTACAGCTACAATGGCAGATAAATTGATAAAACTTCATTCAGTGTCACCTGAAAACTGCCTAGTGTTGTTTGCATTGTTCATTTTGTTATGTCAAACAGTTGACAGGTGTGTTAAATTGACTACTAAGTGGATAAAAATAAATAAATTGATAATTGTTTATTAGGGTGTCTAAGCTTTCAAGAGATACTTTTAAACAGTTCGAAATATATTAAAATTATACCTATATAAATCTATTCTTAACAAATAGAAAATTGAAACTAAGTTGTTTTTTTTTTAACATTTCAATTCAGGAAATCTTCAATGAATGCTGCCTGTAATGTGGTGAGATGTACAAGTCGCTCTAGCGATACCTCAGTACAAGTCGCTCTAGCGATACCTCAGTACAAGTCGCTCTAGCGATACCTCAGTACAAGTCGTCTAGCGATAACTCAGTACAAGTCGCTCTAGCGATACCTCAGTACAAGTCGTCTAGCGATAACTCAGTACAAGTCGCTCTAGCGATACCTAAGTACAAGAGTTTTTATCTTTTCATTCGATCGCTAAATGTGTGATCACTACTGAGAGTCATAAAGTTAGGTGAAGCTAAATGTGTGATCTCTACTGAGAGTCATAAAGTAAGGTGAAGCTAAATGTGTGATCTCTACTGAGAGTCATAAAGTAAGGTGAAGCTAAATGTGTGATCTCTACTGAGAGTCATAAAGTAAGGTGAAGCTAAATGTGTGATCTCTACTGAGAGTCATAAAGTAAGGTGAAGCTAAGTGTGTGATCACTACTGAGTCATAAAGTAAAGTGAAGCTAAATGTGTGATCACTACTGAGAGTCATAAAGTAAGGTGAAGCTAAATGTGTGATCTCTACTGAGAGTCATAAATTAAGGTGAAGCTAAATGTGTGATCTCTACTGAGAGTCATAAATTAAGGTGAAGCTAAATGTGTGATCTCTACTGAGAGTCATAAAGTAAGGTGAAGCTAAATGTGTGATCACTACTGAGAGTCATAAAGTAAGGTGAAGCTAAATGAAGTCGTTTGTGCTCGCACCCGTAGCCTGCTCAGTGCCAGTTTTAGGTCTTTGGGGAGGACTAGGCACACATTTATATTTAGGAGACCTTGGCAAAGATTTGCATTTTGGCGGGCCTAGGCAAAAGTGTCTAACGGGATCCCCTAGGTCAGCTAAGGCAAACCAAATCTGGCCCTCCTGGTGGTTTAATCCGGTCAGCAACTCGCTACTCGGTTCAGAGTGAAGCACATTCCATGTCAGGACGTTTAAATAAGCCATTTTCAACACTCCATCCATCTGCTCTCGATCCGGCCCACCAGTCAAATTTACGAGCCCAATGTGGCCCGCGACTTAAAATGTGTGCCTACCCCTGCTCTATGCACTTGATTTAAAGTAAATTATGACCCCTGGAAGGGACTCCTCCACCAGTTGGGGGGGGGGGGTAGGGACGGGGTTAGAGGGGTTTAGTAGGTTGTCCAATATTGTGTCTGTGGGCTAACCGTGACTCCACTTTTATAATTTATTGTGTCTGTGGGCTAACCGTGACTCCACTTTTATAATTTATTGTGTCTGTGGGCTAACCGTGACTCCACTTTTATAATTTATTGTGCCTGTGGGCTAACCGTGACTGCACTTTTATAATTTATTGTGTCTGTGGGCTAACCGTGACTCCACTTTTATAATGTATTGTGTCTGTGGGCTAACCATGACTCTCCTTCTATTATTATGGCTAACCCTGACATGTGTATGGGTCGAGCACAACCAAGGCTCTGAATACTGCATGGTAAAAAAAAGTCAAAGTCTATTATGTTTTTGTTTTATTCTTTACTTTTAAAAATTTTAAAGAATCAACAAACACTAAATGTAATTAGGACGGGTGGTCGTGCGGTGTAGAGCGCACAACTGTCGACCGGGGGTGCCGGGTTTGAATCTCAGTGAGAACCTAGGGATTTTTTCAGGTCCTGGTGAAAGTCCCCCAAGTCCACTCAGCTTTAAATGGGTACCTGACTTTAGGTTGAGGGAGTAAGGGCGGCTGGGCGTTGTGCTAACCACACAATACCTTTATATGACGGACGAGGTTACCGAAACAGATGAATTCGTAGGGGCTTAAAATGTAATTAAAGCCCACAGAATATGCATCATACAAAAGGTTCATCACAATTTAGAGAGTCCTCTATTAAACCTTTTTTAAAAAAAATGCTGCAGTTTTGTGTAACTTCGCTTTTAAACTGCGCAGCACATGAATACACAATTGCACAAAAACACAAAAATGGCGGCTTTCGGAATATTTGACGGTGCGCATTCAGTATAATTTATATTCTGTGATGATGATTTAACTATTGCGCTCGTAGCTACAAAAACATAACATTCAGTCAAATTACAAAAGAATGCGATTCCAAATAAATAAAACAGTTGTTTTTTTTTTTATTTCATTGTAAGTAAACTCATGTAACATAAGATTAGACCACGCTGCTTTATTGTAATCAGACACCATTTAAATTTGTTTGCTAAGGGTTTGATGGACATCTAATTATTGGCCAATAAAATACGTGTTGAAAAAAATATATACTCTAAGAAAAAGAAAAAAAGAAACGCTTATGTTGTTTGTAATCCAGTGAATTAACTGGTGCATTTATTAACAGTTGAATGAGTCACACTACAAGACGATCAACAAGTGCACACAAACCATGGTGACTGGAATGACCTGCCAAGAGTCAAAGCAATAAACTTATAATGACTAAATGTGATCAGTGGCTTAAATCTGAAATTAAAAAAAAATAAAGGTATTTTTTTTTATGTTGATACACAAATGGGCTACCTACATCTCTATTACATGCTGAATTAAGTTGAACCCAACAGTGGCCCCTCTGACGGATTCGGAAAATGCCGCCCCCATTAGAAGAATAAAAAAAAATAATAATAAAGTGTAGAAAACATCGCCCCTTGCCTAGACAGACACACCCCTCCCCCCGCCCTCCTCCATTACATCCAGCCTAGTCAATAGTCATGCCACTGTGACCTATTATAATGACAAATTAAATTCAGATTAACGCCACAGTGTTGAGTTATTTCAGTAGGAAAGTCATTAACAGGTGTCAATCAGACGGCCTACCATCAGTGATGGGAACAAACAATCAAAGTTTAGTTAAACTAATATTTCAATGACAAACTTAAAGTTCAAACTGTTAGTTAAAGATATTTTTTTTTAAAGTTACAACTTAACTTTTTTTTTTAAGTAATTAAACTTTTACTATTTTCCATTTTTTTTTTTTTTTTGTTGCATAAGTAATTTTTTTTGTAATGTACGAAACATGTCGAAGAAATGACTCATTATTGAACTTGTTTATTATTGGACAAATCAGAACCTACATGTAAGAATTCAGAAGAATTGACTATGTAAATGTAGGCTCCAATTTTTTTATAGCGTAAAAATACTTGAGGTAAAGTTGTTTTGACTTCTTACTTTCAATCAGAATACAGTCAACAGATTGATAGCTTTCAATCAGAATACAGTCAACAGATTGATAGCTTTTACTTTCAATCAGAATACAGTCAACAGATTGATAGCTTTCAATCAGAATACAGTCAACAGATCGATAACTTTTACTTTCAATCAGAATACAGTCAACAGATTGATAGCTTCAACCACGCTAATTGTTCCAACCAACTGACATGTGTTAATCAAGTGTCATTGAAGTACATGTGTGTGTGTGTGCATCAGCAGCGGTTTTGACACCTGATTCACACGTACCATACATTTGAAACAATTAGCTGTTGCTGATTACTAGGAGCCTCGTTATAAGTAGGGCGCGCACCGTAATTCTAAGATTTTGCATGGTCGTAGCAAGGGCTGCGACCAAAACATGTAAAAAATATTCCCCTATAAAATTGACAGCAGTTTGTAAACCAATGGTCGTTCAGAACCGCATTGTCCGCAGTCAGATGGAGCGGCCGTCCAAATGATTTATTCAGTTGTATGGGTGTAAGACATGGACACTTCCAGCAGACGCGACAAGCAAGTTACAGGCATTCGAAGATAAATGCATGAGGAAAAAATCCATCGAATCTTCTACCTAGAACGCAAGACCAGTGAGTATGTCTGGTAAAAAAAAATACCTCCAATCGCAGGCCGTCTGGAAACGATTAATGCAACAATCAGGCAACATAAGATGGCATTCTTGTTATGCCTGACATAGAATGATGTATGGGCAGAAATTCAATAATGATAATATCCAGGGGTTTTTTTGCCATGTAGCGCGCCGGATCTGCGATCCGGCACCTCTGAAATGCAACCCGGCACCTCTTATAGTTTTCTTCATTTGGTAAAAAGTTAAAAACTTCAGAGACCCACCACCTCTTATTGAAGAGACCCACCACCTCTTATTGAGCAAAAAAAACCCCTGATAATATCTATATTACAAAACGGACAAAGAAATGTTTCGTCACATCTCGGTTCAGTTCCGTCGTGATCTCTATCGATCTATACAAGTGAATATCATACATCCCCTGGGGTGCTGAAACCATTCAGGGCAAAGTTGGACGACTCCAAGTAAAATGGGAGATCTTTGAGTCACTTTATGGCGCTATGGAATCATTAAAAAAAAGCAAGAAGGCAGACAGACAGGATGATAGACAGACAGAAAGACCGACCGACGGATGGTGCGCCAAAGCGCTAGACTGTCAACCTGAAGGTACCTGGTTCAATCTCCGGTGAGGACCAAGGAAAATTTTCAGGTCTTGGCTCGAGTTCCCGAAATATCTCCCGTGGTGCCTCCATGGCCATTGCACTATCGGCTATGGTGGGGATGAAAGAAGGGCACCATAAAAACCGTCCCATTTGTGGTTTATAGGATCTAAGAGATTTCATCTCATCCTTACAGGGAGCCTAACTCGCGCCCGGGGCACAATACCTTTTTTAGCGCCCCCCCCAATTCGAAAACCATATAATATTAAATGTATTATATACCAATTGGCGCCCCTTTGTGGGCAGAGGCCGGGGCATGATGCCCCCTTGTCCCCCCTCGCTACGCCACTGCAGGCCCATCCTTTGAGGCTGCCACGAATAGTATTAGTATAGCCTACACAGTGTATGAATAAATCCAGTGATAAAGAAAAGTTAACTAAAACGTTTCTACCTAAAAGTTTAACTAACTATAACTAACTAAAAGTTAAACTTTTTTTTAAGCTACTAGCAAAGTTTCACCTATAAAAAAAAGTTTTGTTAAAAGTGTAGTTTAACCAATTTTTTTTATTTTAGTTACCAACTACAAAGTTTAACGAAAAAATATTTAGTATCTTTCCGAAAGTTTTCAGAGTACAACATGCATTCCACGCTATGTTTTGTTTCATCACCCGAGTGAAAATTATACCTACCAGTATTCAGTGCCACCAAGAGGGGGGGGGGGAGGCAAATGCCCAGAGGCCCGGCGAGTTATAGGGCCCAATACTGAGCTGGCCAATCAACTTTTGAAAATATTATTATCAGAACGGGGTGCCCGTGACAGCCCTCCACAGGGGCCCGAAATTTCTGTCGGTGGGCCTACCAGTATATATATATATATATATATATATATATATATATGTATAACTATTAAAGGGTTGGGCCACATGGAGTTCATCCAAATGTGTCACGTGTCAGGTACGTCACAAAATAACTGGGTTTCGGATGAGGTGGATGTCGGTTTTTTGTTAAAACTAAGACAGTTGTATTATTGAAGGCTCTGCTGTCGGCATCCTATTGAGGGGAGGTGGGAAAGGGGGGGGTGGAGGAGGAGGAAAGATACAAACGTGAATATTATCGCATCGTTAAAACAAACGAAATTAGAAGCTTGATCTATTAAATACACATCTGCATTACTGATAGACACTGTTCATTACAATCGGAAACTTGAATTCTAGCCTGAATAATGTGACGATTGTGGGTGGATGAGGGGAGGAGGGGGGGGTCTAAAGTGTGACGTAACGCATCTGAAATGCATTTTAATTAGGGGGGTCGTCCACTTATGGCATCAACACATTTTTGATCCCCACCTCCACATTTTAAAAGATTGGCAAACTTTCAGCGACTCCTTCTTAGTCAAATTTTACCCCCCCCCCCAGACCCGTAGCGTGCGGGGGGGGGCCAGGGGGGAGCCGGGCCGCCCCCCCCCATCTGCGTTTTTGTCTAGCCCTCTGCTTGTTTGCTCTACTTAGTAAAATTTATTTCCTGGCGCCCCCCCCCCCCGCTATTGCCTGGCCTCTGCTGTAGAACTTTCACGCTACGGGGCTTACCCCCCCCCACGCCCCGAATACAACCTTACCAAGCGCAATATATATATACTATAGGCATATATAACAATTATACCCTCTCCTCGGTATAACTTAATGTAATATGCTTCGCCCCCCCCCTTCATCAAAACAATAATTATTCAATGTAATATGCTAGTTGCACATTTGAAACATTGTGTATTGTAACTGTCTTTGAATGCCATGGGATCATCACAAGGGTCGCGGGCCCAGATAAGAGGAGTTATTGTTTTATGAGGGCCACCAGCCCCGCAGCGTGAAAATTATACAGCAGGGACCAGAAATTCTACAGCAGAGGCTAGGCAATAGCAGGGGGGCAGGTAATACATTTTACTAAGTAGAGCAAATAAGCAGAGGGGGCCAAACGAAACGCAGGGGGGCCGGCCCCCTTGCCCCCCCCCCGCACGCTACGGGCCTGAGGGCCACCCTCAAACAATTTGGTGAAGGGCCCTGATTTGTAAACGACGCTACCACTGCTAAATGGACGGGTGGTCGTGCGGTAAAGCTGTCGACTTGAAGGTACCTGGTTCGATCTTCGGTGAGGACCAAGGAAATGTTTCATGTCATCATGGCTTTATTCCCCCCCCCACTACATCTCCCGTGGTGCCTCCCTGGCCATTGCACTATCGGCTATGGTTGGGGTGAAAGAAGGGCACCATAAAAACCGTCCCATTAGTGGTTTTTTAGGATCTAGAATATTTCATCTCATCCTTACAGGAACTTCACACACTACTACTAATGGCGATTAATTATTTTTCAAATGAGAATTGTTCCATTGAATAAATAAAAAGTGTTTCTTGTTTTTAGCACATAACATAACATAGACTATGATCCCTAATCATGATAATCCAATTTAAAAAAAACTTTCAAATCGTTTATATTGGTTTTTTTTTACATGAAGCCATGAACGAAGCTTCTAATACACAGTGTAATTAATTGCACCTTTTCTTTAAATATCTTTCTTTCTTTGCGGAGCAGTTTCTAAGTAGGTCGCAAATCTCAAACATTAGAGAACTACTGACTTATTGTATTAAATGAAATAACAATTGTTACATACTACATCTGGGATCTGGTGGGACAGGTAACCGAGTGGTGTAGATAGATACTCGACTGTCGACCTGAGAGTCCTGGGTTCGATCCTCGGTGAGGCCCATGGAATTTTTCCAGGTGAAATTTGGTGCAAAGTCGTCCCACAAGTCCACCCAGCTTTAAATGGGTACCCGACTTTAAGTTGGAGAAGTAAAGGCGGCTGGGCGTTGTGCTAACCACACAACCCCTTCATATGTCGAGGTTATAGAATCAGATGAATTCTACACTTCATCTGCCCCGAAGGCCCGTTAGGGTTAAGAAGGGAACTTTACTTTACTTACTTAGTTCTGGGATTGAGCTGTTATTACAATAGTTACATATTACATCTGGGATTGAACTGTTATTATAGGTCAATGTTTCTTATATAAAGTAAATTCTATTTTTATGAATACATTATCTGGTTTCTTACAGTATCTGCTTTCTTACATTATCTGATTTCTTACATTATCTGGTTTCTTACATTAACTGATTTCTTACATTATCTGGTTTCCTACATTAACTTATTTCTTACATTATCTGATTTCTTACATTAACTGATTTCTTACATTATCTAGTTTCCTACATTAACTTATTTCTTACATTATCTGATTTCTTACATTATCTGGTTTCTTACATTAGTTATTTCTTACATTATCTGATTTCTTACATTATCTGATTTCTTACATTATCTGGTTTCTATTTGTCTCATAAATGAACATGATCAACATTAAATATTTTTTTCGAAATGTTAGGTCTAATAAATAACTAACTGACTGATGTTAAATCTAATAAATAACTAACTGACTGATGTTAGGTCTAATAAATCACTTACTGACTGATATTAGATTTAATAAATGACTTACTGACTTATGTTAGATCTAATAAATCACTTAGTGACTGGTGTTTGATGTAATAAATCAATGACTGACTGATGTTTGATCTAATAAATCATATAAACGTTCTCTATATTTGTTTTAAAAATATGTTCTATTGCAAACAAAAAAAAAAATTTTTATAACACCTCTTTGGTTGACATAAACTTTCATATTACACTTTTGAGTTATTTTACTGTCAGCGCACTAATCCACTATTACGTTATTTTACTGTCAGCGCACCAATCCACTTTTGTACTATTTTACTGTCAGTGCACTAATTCGCTATTACGTGATTTACTGTCAGCGCGCTATGACTACTCTAACGAATAGTGGGTGATCTTTGTTTGAAACACTAATTAATTATTTAGACATTTTTCAACTGTCAGTTCAGCTCAGATCTTGAAAGATAGACATACCCCTAAACATGAACGACAGTGGATAGTGATCTGAAAGTGCTCTTACATTTTGCGCAGACTTTATTAAATAGAATAGCACCATTCCAAAGTACAGTATACTTACCAATGTAACGTGTGTAACCTAGCGAAGAACATGTGTCGCCTAGAAAGCTAAAAATGTAGACACTGAGGGCGTAGCGAACTTAACTCGCGCCCGGGGCACAATACCTTTTTAGCGCCCCTTCCCCTTCGAAAACCAAATATTATATGTAAAATATACCATTTGGCACCCCTTTGTGAGTAGCGCCTAAGGGACAACCCGAGTTCCATGTGAATTGTTGCCCAGTCTAACCTACTTAGATGCATGCTCTGGCGGTTACCAGACCTTACTTGCAGGTCGTCCTAGTAATATAAAACTTTCTTTTCAAAATTAGGGGCTCATTGTGATGAGTTTGGGCCCCCCTAAAGTTATCAAGGGGCTACTTCAATTGTAGATAAAAAAAAACACTTGTAGCCTTGTTTTTTAAGAGACTGTTTATTTTGTAATCTGTTGATTTGCTGTTGTTAGTACGGATAACATAATGAGTGGAATATTTCATTGCATACATCAAACAACCATACATCTCAACATTAACAGCTTCAATGAAATATGTCACAACCAATCAAATTGTAGTTGGGACTATATGGGTAAACAGAAATTCACTTTGTATTGACCTATTTTTTTGTATTCTGTACTTAATGACATTAAATATATTTATATATATATATATCTATATAAGTTGCATACAAAGAAGACATCATCGATGCACACAAATTTCAAAAGATTGTTCTTTTTTTATAGCTCTGTTTTATTTTTTTACAAAAATTAAAAAATATAAATTAATATTTTTTTTTAATTTTCTAAAAACTTCACCTACCCTTTACATTTTATCAGAGCTTTTGATGATATCCAAGCTTTCCTACCATTTACATTTTATCAGAGCTGTTAATGATATCCAAGCTTTCCTACCATTTATATTTTATCAGAGCTGTTAATAATATCCCAGCTTTCCTACCATTTACATTTTATCAGAGCTGTTAATGATATCCAAGCTTTCCTACCATTTACATTTTATCAGAGCTGTTGATTATATTCAAGCTTTCCTACCATTTACACTTTATCAGAGCTGTGAGTGATATCCAAGCTTTCCTACCATTTACATTTTATCAGAGCTGTTGATGACATTAAGCTTTCTCATTGATATTTATGACTACTGGTATGTTTTGACAAATAGTAATTAGATACTGTGCTGTAAAGACTACAAAAAAAAATTACATAATAAAAGCTTAAAGATTGCAACAAATATACTAACAGTAAAATAAATTAACTGATATCATATATTAATTGCAATTTGTAAGTAAAATATAGTATAAATAGTAAATCTATAAAAGTAAACATGGACGGAATACATTTACTATAGCTAGAAAAAAAAAATGAAGGTAAAATAAAAAGTTTTAAAAAATTTTGATGGGTATATGTACAGTAAATTACAAAAGGATGGACGGGTTCTGCAGCAACGTAGTTGGCTGCCGGTTATCAACATACAATTTATGAGTTGATTTTGAAAATTTATGGAATGTATTTTATTAAAAAAAATATTTTTTTAAAATTACAAAAATTATATGTTAATAAAAAAGCAGAATAATAAAAAAAAAAACATTGATGATCTATCTATATACATTTTTTCTACATAAAAGTAAAAGATTAAAATTGCATTTAAATTTAATTACGACATATAAAAAATAATTGTTCTTTAGAGTAAAGGTTTTTAAAAAATGTTATCAAATAAATTATTTTTATTTTCTTATTTGCACACTTAATGCCTACATACATGTATAAATATTTTAATTTTAAAATCCAATAATAATATGATTGGAAACGAGGAGTTTTTTAAACTTAAATATAAATTAGTTTCAAAAATGACAATAATATTTTTTTTTAAATAATAACAAAAAAAAAAAAGAAAGCAAAAGATGACATGGGAGGAAGACATTAAAATATAACACAGATAAAATTAGACTAGATGGAATTAATCAATGTTACATTATGCTTTCAAACTGATACACAATGTTAATTATGCTTTCAAACTGATACACAATGTTACATTATGCTTTCAAACTGATACACAATGTTACATTATGCTTTCAAACTGATACACAATGTTAATTATGCTTTCAAACTGATATACATTTCAGATAACACTCAGGTTTAATATAAAAAAAAAGTTAATATTTGTATCACTACTATCACAGTGCACATAGTTACAGCATGTTGGAAAAATATTTTGGAATAACCTGAGAGAAAAAAATGACAGCGATGGCATAATAAAAGACATAATGGAGTAGATGACATGTTGCCTGTGTGACAAGGAATAAAAAAAACTGGTCATTTATAAATGGGAAAGACTCATTATAAAGCAGCACAAAATAATACCTTTGGAGATAGTTTGTTTTTTAAAATGTTCGATGAAACAGCAAATATATAAGTCATTGTTTAGTTAGGCGTGACTGATAATAATTTAATGAAATCTTCAAATAATTCACTATGAATATTACTTTTAAAGTGGGACGGGTGGCCGAGTGGTGTAGATACTCGACTGTCGACCTGAGAGTCCTGGGTTCGATCCTCGTTGAGAACCATGGGAATTTTTCCAGGTGAAATGTGTTTCAAAGTCGTCCCACAAGTCCACCCAGCTTTAAAAAGGTACCTGACTTTAAGTTGGGGAAGTAAAAGCGGCTGGGGGTTTTGCTAACCACACAATCCCTTTATATGCCGAGGTTATAGAAACAGATGAATTCTACACCCGATGGCCCGTTAAGGCTATGGGAACTTTGCTTTACGATTACTTTTAAAGCAATATGAACAAAAAAAAGTTTCTTGGTTGTAAACCTTTTCTCTTTTTGGCCACGGTGAAAATATCTAACAATTTTTTTTTTATTCAATATTTTTCAATTTTCTGAGCTGTGCAACATTTTTAAAAAAAACTTTACATGTATATCGACAAATTTACATCTATTCAAATATTAAGAAAAAATAAAAATATCCACACTGGCCTTACATAGTGTAGGTAAATTGCTAACAAGTTTAGAGAAAATATTTAAATAAAACATACACAAAATGTGATACAAATATGACCAACACCAAAGTTAGTCCAATTAGTGATTGAAGTAAAACCTAGAAAGGCACCTGGAATGTAAATATATTCATTCCTAAAAATTGATTTTCTTAAAGTGGCGCAGATTTACCCTAGCTCTTACATGTCAAGTGAAAACATTTCAGCACAAAATAAATAAATTTATCACAAAAAAATATTGCAAAATCAACATCAATGGTATTTCAAAATAACAAACTTGCCAAAAAAAATTAATTTGCACATTTTGAAGAGAGCGAATAACTTTATAAAAGTTTATTTCAGAACAATTTTCCGAATGTCAGAAAAAGAGGTTGAGCTCAAAATTAAAAATTAAAATTCTGTTATTCATCCAATTAAAAAGGGGAGCCTAATTCACTTAACCAAAGTTATAAAATTCATTGTTCTTATGGATTCACATGAGCCAGTTCAGCTCGGTGTCCTGGGACGGTGTTTGCGACCTGATGATGCAGCACTTCTTCCTGCTGGTCTTGGAATGTTGTTGCGTGGACTTGAGGCAGGACCGCTGGTCCTTGTTTTTGGGAGTGGCGGTTTAGCACTGGTCAGGATCATCCGGGAACTCTTGCTGTCCTAAAATTAGAATGAAAATTTTAACCATGATTATCAATCAGATCAGCATCCTGCAAACTTCAGCTCCTGAAGCTGACAGCTGCAAATATTTTTGGTTAAAGAAATTAATTTGTTTTTTTTTACGCCCTAATTATGACAGAATATAAAAAGTAAATTTAGTCGGGTTATAGAGAACCTAAAAAACACAAGATTAAATGCTCACTTTATGAAATGGGTTTTATAAATGTGATGGATGTGCTTGTGTTTTGTGCTCCAATGGTGTTGTAGTTTGGCTCATAGCTGGTAACAATGACTTTGATCAGTTGAGATGTGTGTTCACATGAATGTCAGTTTCTTAGCTTGTTTTCACTTTGAACATTGAAAGATTGAGCTTTGCTAGGTCCCATATGGAGACTTTGAAAATAATTTTGCCTTTTCAGCACAAAGTTTGCCTGAAGGTTGATGAACTTCACTGACAGAAGGATTTTCTTAAAATATGAATGTTTGACTCACAACTGGTTAACTGAGAAGAACAAAGCCATGGATTTACTATAAGTGAGAAAAAAAAATTCTTTGAGTGAAATGAAATCAGATTACTGTGAAGAAATTTGAGGCAATCAAAGAGTGTATCCAAATGTGTGAGAGAGTAATCAACTTCTTGAAAAGAATGAAATCTTGGGAAGAGAATAGTATTCTCAGCTTTTATATGCTGAATAATAAGCAATAGTTTGTCTTCAATAGCCATCACAGCTGTGAACATATATGTATTTTTATCCTTTCATCTCTCAGATCACGTGAACAACGGCTACATTAAGCATCATTCATGAACAAAAAATTAAAACATTGCGGTTCCATTAATTGGAGCAGCCGTAACACACGACATTTAAATCCTATATTCATTCTGCAGATGTGATTTTCTGCCATGAGTAACAAGAAGAGGAAATTAGAAGAAAATCATCAAGTTAATCCAGACTGGGAAGGGGAATCTCTTGTCGTTGAACAAGAAAAAGGGTGTGCTGTCTTTGTGAGACGAACTTATTGATTCCAAATAGAAGCAACATCAGTAAACACTTCACCACAAAACATGGCAATAAAATCAAAAGTACCCAAACAATACTCCAGAACTTAAAATACACAAGAAGCAATGCTCGCCAAATACTCAAAAGCACTTTCTCAATATACAGTAACACCAAAAGCCTTATAGCAATTATAAAAGAACAAAAACCATACTCAGATGCAGAGCTTTATACATTAATATGTTTATATTATGTAAAATAAATGTATATGTGCAAGTATAATACACATGTATATATATATATATATATATATATATATATATATATATATATATATATATATATATATATAGGTAATACATCAAACATATATAATAGGCAAGAAAAATACTGATCAACAAACTATCCCTTATAAGACAAAAATATCTGCACTGAAAAATTAAGCACATGCATTGTGGTGATTAAATTATGATCACAGTAGTGTGTAATCTCTAAACCATACCTCTCATATATGTAAATTATTCATAATGATATAGTAGTGATTACCATACTAATGTGGAAGAACTAAATAAATATTTCTATTAACTATAACTAATAATACTTTCTCCCTTATATCCATTACTAATAACAAAAAGATATTGACCGATTCTGAAAAATATGTATAGTTTTTTTCAGGATCATTTATTCATTGTAGGGTTTGTTTGAATGAAGAGTCAAAAAGAAAATCTGATATACAAAGAAAACTTTAAAAAAAAAAAAGTTTGTAAGAAATTCCTCATTTTTTTTTTTTTTTTTTTTTACAATTTAACAAATAACAGTAATCAAAAGAAGCAGCTCAGATTCGTTACTAAATCACTGAAAATATTAACTGTGTTGTACTACTACATTTAAATAGGTTTTACCTGAAACAAATTAAATTTTTTAAACATACTTTATCTAAGCAGATGTGTAAATGAATAACTCATGCAACTTTACATTATCGGTTTCTCAGTTATTCCACAATTATTTATAAAATATACATCTATTTACTCATTGCAAGTTTACAGCTCAAATTTAAATGAGGAGAAAATCTAAAAGATCATTTGTTAAGGAACACTTAATATTTACCACTGCAAGCAAATTGCTTTCAGAAGATAACAGTAACATTTCCTGATACTGATTTATTCTCAACAAGAAATAAGCACTATGTTTTATTACAAGGAACACAACTCATCTTTCATTAACAAAAAATAATAATCACTATATGTAAAAAGGATTGCATTTTATTGATACAGTATGAAAAAAATGTCTATAGTGATGCATTTACCATTTATCGTTTTTAACAATCAAAATGACATTAGTAAGATCAATATACTCAAGCTATCATAAAAAAAATTCCCTGAAGGATGAAAAAATGTTTATCTTTTGATCCTATACTCCACTATTGAGACAGTTTTCACATTGCTATACATCTCTGACATCAACAGTAATGGAGGCACAGCTGAATGTCCAACCAATTATATTTTATTCACTTTGGTTAATATTCTACTTTTTTACAGTTGTTCTCAAATGTAGCTTATCACAAGCAAGGTCCATGAATTCAAAAAACTGTTACTATGTACTGATTTACATTTTGCAGATGTATTCTGAAATCACTAAAAAGCTAATCAAATTTATTCCTCCATCAGGTTCACTTCTGATTTTGTGCCTTAATTTTAGTTTTATGGTTGACATAAAATATTTTTTAAATTCTTGAAAAACATTTGATGATGACATCTTTTTATTTTTAAATTAACTTTGTCAGCAATAAGATCTTGAGGTAAATATTCCCATAGAATTTGCTCTAAAATTATTATGCAAGAGAGCAAGAGGTTTGTTTATTAGTTCTCTGACAGAATAAGTCAATCTTTTTAAGATGAAAATGTTCTTTTTTTTTATTTTTATTTTTATTCAAATGAAACAGAGATTGTTCCTTGTAATCACAACTAATAAAATGAAACTAAAAATACTTTATGCAAAAACTTGAACAATGTAAAAAAAAAAGAAACAAATAAAACATAAGCAATATATCAAACACGCTTACCATAAGTTAGAGGGGAAGGAATATTGGGCTGGAATGTAACAAGTAACAAAAATAACAGCTGTCTATTTAATATATTTTAGAATGTATACAACAATGCATATAAATTAAATTTTTTTTTTTACAAACACAGTGAACTCTTGACTATCCGGATTGCAGTTATCAAATCAAATCTCCATATTATACAGCCTAGTATTATGTTAAATAAGTAAGACAGTTTTTTATTGGCAGTTGGGACAGGAAATGATTCTTCACAGTGCTCTGGCCTATCTGGCCTTGGCAGTTATTCACCATGCCCTAAAGCCATATTATGAATAACTTTCTCTGTTCACTAGAATTAGAGCTATATATACAGCAAAGATTGGCATAATGACATTTCTTGTTAATATACCTTGCTATCGGATAACAAAGAAAAAGCAATGAACTTCATTTTTTAAAACAGTAATATAAAATGTTGTTCTGATTGTGAATGCACTGATGCAGCTAGCAGACGACTAAATAATCTATGCTGTTGTGGTTTTTTTTTTTTAATCCTTATTTTCATTACTGATGCTTTTACAAAATTCTCCTTAAAAACCCTTTTTAAATTTGTGGTTCAGTTTTTTTATTAACTTAAAAAAGACATCAAAGTTTAAAAATGAATTAATTAGTAAATGATATGAATGTATATTAAAAAAAAAAGGGGAGGAGATGTAGCTTGGATTCCTTACCTGAGGAATGGACTGAGTTAATGCTGCGTTCCTTCCTTTTACACCGCCTCTGAATGAAGGAGGGGGTAGAATAAGAGGGCCGGCTTCCTCCTCTGTAGCAGAAGCCTGCATGGGGATCTCAACATCATCTTCAAAACCTGCATCATCTTCAACCTCCTGAGATTCTTCAGCCATGGCTTCTAAACTGACTTTCTGTCCATGCTGCCATTTATCTTTTACTTGTTCATCAGTGCCATTCACAGATGTAAATTTTGTGTCATCCGTTTGATTTTCATCAACATATCTGGGAAATAAAACAGGCTTTCACTTTTAACAGAATATTTGTATGATTTTTATAATAAAAACATTGCAATTTTTTTTTTTATTATTCAACCTACGCCCTAATACTAGAGTTCTCTATAATTAATTTTTCCATAATTTGATTTATCATCTCTTCTTGTCAGGTTTCTAAACAATCTATTAGTTACTATATGAATTTTTGGCTATTCAAAAATATTTTAAAAAGTATTTTTAACAGTAAGCACCATACTGAAAGCAGAATAATAACAGTTGCTTGATCCACTCAATATTTTTCACATTGTCATTAAAGAATACAAAGTGGCCTGACCTTATTTCTGACACAACTGGAACTCCTTTTGACATTCTGGGCGGTGGCATTGCTGAACTCAGGCGACCATTTTGACTGCTCTGGTTCTGTTGAGATAAAACATTGTTAGGTGGGATATAAAAAAAGTGTATTAAAAAATTACTTTAAAACACAGTAATTCCCAACACTTAAGACATTCCCAATGTTAACAAAAGATGAGCCTTAATTTTGGGACCCTGATTGGGAAAAAAAAATGTTTTGGTTGATAGACATTATTTATTTCTTTGTATATGATACACCCAGTTTTTAGGCATGAAATTTATACAAAAAAGTGTCTCTTTTAAGACACTATCCATTCTGTCTTACATCAATCAACAATAATACTTAAATAGGCTCAGCACTGAAGAAAGATTTTTTAGAATTTTCAATATGTAAGATCACTTCCTTAATGGATAGACCAAGAAAACATTTTTTTTAAATCTCATAATCTAATTGGAATTTTTTTATTCTATAAAATACATGCACTAAAAATAAATGCTCACAGAGAAACAGCCTATTATACTAATTTTTTGAATGTTGTGTGATGTTTGTTTTCCTCATCAAGATAATAATTTTATATTATTAAAGGTGAATATGGCAACAGCAATACAAAATACACACTGGTAACTTTTCTATATGCCCAATGGTAAAGTCATTCCTAAGTAATATTCTGAAGATGCACTAAGTTTAGGAAAAGAGATATTTCTGTGTAACTTTATTAATTGGAGGAAACAGTAAAAGAATCTCCCTTTATTCTATACAAAATATTATTAACAACGTAAAAAATTTGTTGTGGTTGTAGTAATACAATATTACTTTTAATTATTGATAAAAAATAATTAACATAATTGCTATTTCATACTGAATACTTGGGCATCTGGTATTACTTTTACTTTTTTTATGTAATGAAAAAGAAACAAAAAATAGAAGTACATGATGTGAGTTTTCACATCACGACAGCCAAAAGCCATTTTAGCGAGAACATTTGTACCTGCAGATGAGGATGTAACGGTGCAGCGAATCCCCTCGGTGGCGGGATATCCAGTGGGTTCTCCATTTTCTGTGGAGGGGACTTGGCATCTCTTTTGTCCTTATCTCTCCTCTTCTTTTTCTTCTTTCTGTCCAAGTGGTCAAACATGTCCAGGGTAGGAGGTTTGGGGGCATTCTGGAGTGGTGTCAGCGCAGGTGGTGGGATTCTTCTGCCTTCCAAGACACCTAGAAGAGACCCACTGACATGGTTAGAATATTTTCTTTTCATTTTTTTGGTATCAAATGGTGTTTAAAATCCAATAAGTTCCAAAAAAATATAGCATTAAAAAATTAATGTGTAAATGTAAAATAAGAAAACGATTCTTACAATAGTAAGAAATGATGCATACATTTCTGCTCTCATTGAAGTAGTTTTAACAATCTTCACAATTGAATGATGTTTCTTGTAAATTTTCTTTCATTATAATTTTCACTCCAGTTTTTTTTTTTCTTCTATCATTTCATTTTAATTATTTTTGATAAATTAGATCTTAATCAATAATAATTAAAAAAAATTATTTTACGTTTTTATGCATGTGATACTTAAAACAAAAAAAGAGTGGTTGGCCAGCAATTACTATACATGTACATTGTACAACGATTTTCTTGAAATTTGTAAATAATAAAAATAGATATGAGATATTTTACATGCATTATTCCTAAAAAAAAAAAAAATTAACTTATAAGTGGTTTGTTCTTTGTGCCTGCTAGGTTTCCAATGTAATGTTGATGAAAATCGCAAGCCTAAACCCTTACTGCTTTGAAAGTTAAATAAGCTGATTAACCAACATGTTTCAGGACACCAAAAATTGGCTTTTCTTTAAGGCCTGTTTATCCAAAGTATTAAGTTTATAAAAAATAAAACTATCAATACATAGACTCAACGTTGACAAAACTTAGAAATGTAGACAGTCAGCAGAGATTATTATGTACTTCATTTTTGTGTACAGCCTGTATTCAAATTAACAAGAGAGCCACATAAAAAAAATGCACCTGGAGGTTGGTTAGCTCCTGAGCTCGGCCTATCTGCCTGACTTCGACTTCCTTGTTGCTGCTGCTGGGTGTCTGAGCTTTGGCTAGAAAGTGGTGGGCTGGGGTCTCTAACAGTTGGAGGTGTGGGTTCCAGGGACTGCTGATGCTGCTGAGGGCCCTGAACTCTGGTATTAGATGGGGGTAATGGCTGGTGCTGTTTGATCATGTGTGGCCGCTGAGGAGTAGCGGATGGTGGGGTGGGGATGGGCCCCCCTCGTACTGGACGGTATATGGGGGTAGGAGGCACCCTAGCCTGTGGCCTGCCTTGCTGGTTTCCAGTAATAACTCTGCTTTGTGGTTGACCATCCATAGCTCTTGGTGACGGCCCTGCCGCAGCATCTTCAAACTCCATTCTCTGATATTGTTGCTGGGGATAGTGCTGTTGCTCTGGTAGGTGGCGCTGATGTATTTGGTTGTTGTTGTTATTTACATTGACATTTTTATTTACATTAATCTGAAAAAGAAAAAAAATAATATCTCTAAGTTATATTTATAAACTAAGTCATAAATAAATATATATGATATATAGCCATAGAGTGTAACTCGAGTGTATGAACAATTGCTCCAAATAACGAATGCAGGTTATTATTTCATTGATTTAACATTTTTTTAATTTATGCTAATACATTTGTATCAGATTTAAATGAACAAAAAAAAAAGAATAATAAAGGTCAAATAATTTATTGTTAGATTACTTTATTTTATGAAAAAGAAGCGCATAAACCAAGGGTGGCCATGCATGTGATGATAACCACATTGGTTTTTTTTTATATGCTGAAAAATAGTTTTCGGATTTGCGCCACAGTCAGTTTATTCAGATGTTATGAATTAAAGTAATTATATCATAGAAAAAAAACTGACCCATTGGGAGTTGCATTTGTCCATGATAGTCTTATACAATGACCATATGAAGAATAATCCTAAATAAAAACTGAATGAAAACATATATTTTCGCAGCTACTCACTCCATTATAGGCTAATGATGGAACGCCTGCTGACTGCTGTGGTCTTATCCTGGGTGGTGGCTTAGGTGCTGATGTTGCAGGGACCTGTGAGTGATGTCCACGTAAATGGTTAGCTGGGACTGCCTCCTCTTCAATGTCAGAAACATCCATTCCTCCATCACTAATATCATCATTTTCATCTTCAAACACTGGCTACAAGTAAAAAGTATATTTGTACATGAGCCTTATTTAAAATTCTTGAATTAAGGTTATGAAAGAATCATCTAACATATAATCTTTTCATCTATGGATACTATAAAAATGTTACAAAAATACTTTACTAACTCTTGATGAATCTGTCATCACTGTATCTTCACGGAAGTTAGAGAACACTTCTCCAGATGACTGACGCTTCTGTGGAGTGCTTACATTCACCTGGGTAAAAGAGAAAGTCATGAGTTGATTATCTAAAGTTCATGTTCTAAACCTGGGTAAAAGAGAAAGTCATGAGTTGATTATCTAAAGTTCATGTTCTAAACCTGGGTAAAAGAGAAAGTCATGAGTTGATTATCTAAAGTTCATGTTCTAACAATATAAGCTTGAGAGTTTTGTAAAAAAAAAAAAAAAAAAAAAAAAGATTAGCCAATAATGATTTATGTAAATACATGTAATAGAAAGAAATTATTTAGGACTAGTTTGAATTGACAAAATACCTGAGAAAAAATTGCCATTTTACAAGAATATATTTTTCTTTACCATCTCTCCTTGAACATCTATTAGTATTGAATTAATTTTATCAAAAGAGTAGAGTGGTAGAAGAGTGTTTAACTGTTGAACTGAGAGTCTGGGTTTGAGCACTGGTGCTTACTAGAGATACTAGAGATTCAAGTATGAGGTTTCAGTATGTGTTCACATAAATTATGATAAGGAACTTGCAAGGGGTATATATATATTATCTTGTAGGGTTATGATTAATAACAGGTCACATTATGATATGTTCTTTGATAAGTCTAAATGTATTAGGTCAAGGGGGTGTTTGCCTACCAAAATTCTCTCTTTCTTTCCTGGTGCAACATTCACTGGAAATTTGTCCGGTGTCTGACCCAGTCTCTCCTTATCTTGTTCGTTTGTTTGTTCACAGTGAACACTTGTCAAACTAGTTGATCTTCTAACTAACATACGGGAAGATCTTGGTCTTTTCGGTGGGTGTGGCGGTGTAATCGGTGTTGACATGTTGGACCTTGTCCTGAAACTCTATTTAATAGCAATAAGATTTTAAAATATGAAATCGTCAAATTACATTTATCACGAAACAACTTTCAAAAAACTCTATAACTACATAATATTTATGTCCTCAAAAATACAGTATGATATCACAGCAAAAAACTTTTCTAATACATGCATTTTCTTTGTAGATGCATGCCCCATGTTAAAAGCCAATAGCAAAATTAAAAGAATTTAAACTAATTAAATTGAGTTAGATACTTTACCATTCGACTAAAGTCATCATGAACTCCATTCTCATCTTTCATAAACAGACCAAGGCCATTAGGCATAGGACTATTCGGATTACTAGACAATCTTTGACGCTGGTGTGACATAATTATCAACTGACAATAGTGTAGTTTACGTATTCTAGCGTAATCCCATGCTGTAGCATTGAAACTGTCCACAATATTAACATCGGCTAAAAAAAAAAATTTTTTTTAAATAACTATTCGTTATAAATTTTGTAAAATGATTTTTAAAAAAATAATGTCCTATGGCAGATAGATAAATTAAAAGTATATTTTATAAATTTTACATTTGTTAAAAAAAACCAATGGAATGACTCTAAATTTACCATTCTTTTCCAATAAAAAGTTGACAACATCCCCATGTCCACCCATGGTGGCCAGATGTAAGGCTGTACGGCCCTGATTATCTTGATCGAGAATACATTTTTCACCAGCTATCTCCACAATTAAGCGGCATGCATTAAGAGAGCCTAAAGGAAAAAAAAAAACTTCATTAAAATTCATAAATTATTCAAGCATCACAGACTTTAACTGTGTAACATCATATACTGCATTACACAACACTAACATGAAATTTAAACAAAAGAAATTAACTAAGTTATTTAAATTTATTTAAGATTCACACTATAATGTGTCAAATAATTTACAAAATTTTAATATAAAATTAATCAACTTTTTAACAGAAGCCAAAGTATGGTGGCAGTTTAAGGAGGATCAACCCCCCCCTTTTTTTTAGTTCTAGTAGTAATTGCATTGTTTGTTTTTTTTTTACACCAAATGAACATAAGAAATGAAGTAAATGTTTGAATGTTAAAAGATTATTTTTTTTGAAGGACTAAAAAAAAAACCAGTTCAATAAAAACGCTGTAACTTTTTTCTCTACTAAATAAAACTTAAATCTGTTTTCTTAATTGATTTCAGAATGGAAATTTCTATAAAACACTGTTGCATTATTAATTATAAAGGGTAGTTAAAATTCTGAAATTTCTATGAAAAAAAAAATTTCAAAAAGTATAAGTATTAACAATAGACATTTTTTTAACATATCTTTATGCCAAAACATAAATATACGTGCCAATTTTTAGCTTTGTATCTTTGCTAATAACAGAGCCTCATTAGTGATTTAAGTTAGGAAAAAAATTTTTTATTTAGTTTTAAGAAAAAAAAGGGAAATAAGAAAACTGATATTTCCTCTTGCAATGTTTACATATTTCAAGATCAGAATAAAGTGTCTTCTGCTCATAGTTCAAAGTTGAAACTTGCCATATATAGACAAAAGGCTCATCATTTCAAAGCAATAAATAACTACAAATGTAAGAAAAAAAATCGTTAAAAAAAATTGTCTTTAAAAGAGTACATTACCCATTTCAGCAGCAAGCAGAAGAACAGTTTTTCCTTCTTCATCTTTTATTGCTGCACTATCAGGTGTCAGCAGAGTCTGGGAGTTGTCAAAATATTAATTTTTTTACTATTTAGCACTAATTGATCAAAAGTATCTCAGCTTAACACTAGAACGACGGCAGCGGTCATTTTGACTGCAATGCTACTTTGCGGTTTAATTACTTCTAACCGGCTAACCCCAGATTATTGAAATTTTATGACTTTACATATCTGTATAACATTGTTAAAATTATAGAAGATTATTATTGTTGGTTTCATAATAATCGAAAAAAAACAAGTTAAACCTACAACGACTGCGGCAGCCATAATGACCGCCATACAGATTATTATCAAGTGATGCTGTTGGCTGACGTCATCTTATTGCCAAAAGCACATCCATCGTTGGTTCGATAAGGCAGAATCGAAGAGAGATGCCAGCAATTTGTAAAGACACAACTCCAGAACATTTTTCTTCAAAAGTATTCTTCAATGGTCATAAACCCTCACAATTTACCATTGCAAACCAAAAAAGAATGTCTGCATATTGAGTACCTTGCAGAAACATGTTAAAATTGGTGAAACAAAAAAAGAACTTCCAGAAACTGTGCAATATTATAATTTTTCTAAGTATGGAGTGGACGTTCTGAACCAAATGTCCGCCTGTACATGAAGATAGCCTGTCTATATCTTCTACAATAGTCTGGACTTTGCGGTTATAAACGCATTTATATCATTTCGATTATGCAACTCTTCCAGCATTTCTAGGCGGTCTTATATTTTGAACCTTGTTCAAGAATTGAGACTGCAACAAAAAAATTCCATCAGGCATTCCTGTGAATATTGGAGCAAGGAGTAACACACGCCATCAATGCTCGTTTTGTCATAACAAAACACAAGATGGCTAATGAACAGAATGTGATTACTTACATATATTTTTTGAAGAATACTGTTTATAATTCTATAGATATTGTTTCTTTGGTTGTAACACATAATAAAAATATTTATTAAACAACATAATTTGTTAATGCTTACCGAGGTCAAAATGACCGCTTCAGTCGTTAAAGGTAGTTCAAATAATCCGTCGTTCTAGTGTTAATTTTGCACTACCCATAAGTTAAGTATGATAAATTTATATTTTTTCCAGTAAAAAAAATGTTCTTACCTGTAAACATTCTAAAGGCAAAGTCCTACGAACAGACCAGTGCATCCAGGTTCTTCCAGTAACATCCCTTTCTATACCGTCCGGCTCCTCAACAGAGTTATTCTCAGCATTACAGAGCAACTCAAAATGTTTAATATTGTCCATTCGACAAGCCCACATGCTGGGAGTTAAACCATCTTTATCTCTCACTCCGGCAAATGCTTGGTGGTCTAGTAAGATCTGTAATGACAGGACAATACTTTCTTCTCATCTAATGATAACTAATATTCATTCCAAAATTTGTATACGCCTGTATATTATTTATTGCCATTTACTAAATTAAAATCACATATATTTAATATCTTAAGTAAAGTTCCTTAAGCCCTACAGGGCCATAGGCGCAGATAAGTGTTTAAGTCGTTTCATTAGCCACAACATATTTAGAGGTAGTGGGGTAAAGATGGATAAACTTGGGGGACTTTCAGTTGGACATGAGGAAAATAATTTTGGTTTTTACTGAGAATCAAATCCTTTCACAGAGAATAAACCCATGAACCTAGGGTCGGCAGACAAGCACTCTCAACTTCTCAAATATCCATCTACCCATATAATTTCTAAAGCTAATAAAAAAATATCCCTTGAATTATGTTATTATATAAACTAGGTAAATAATAAAATCCCTTTTAATTTTTTGGACCTGTTAATTAATTAAAATCACTTCAATATTTGTATTGATTCATTAAGTATTTATGATAATAATAATACTCAGTTCATGTATGTCTGCTTATTAGGAAAGATCCAAAATAAAAAATAGAATTAATGGTGGCACATGCCTGCGATAGAACTTTGTCAAAGAAAGAAAAATAATGCCAGACATTTTATACAAGTAATATTAACGATAAAAAAAAATCAACAATTTCTTTTAAAAGTAAGTTTTTTTTTAAAGTAATAACTTGAGTTGTGTTGTTTGAACTGACTGAATTTCAAGGTATTTATAGCAAAGTAAGAATGATGACCTAATTATTATAAATCAACAACTTTGTTTAGATGTATTTCTCTGTACCTCGCAAATGCTAACAAAAAAAGTGATACTTAATGTATTTGATAGACTTCAATTGCGAGAATGAATGAATATATTTTTTTTTATTTGAAGAATATTAAGTGAAATTTTATAGTCGAACTAATTATTATTGTTAACAGGACACAGTGAAGAAACTCTTTAACTCTGTACTACTACTAAAATTTTCTTATACATGTATTTAGCACACTGGCCGCATGGTGTAAAGGAATAATATGCGATAAAAACCTGCAACAAAACTTTTTTTTTAACTAAATATTTATGATTATCTTTATTATTTCATTATTATTTTTAACATTTTATTTCCACGTCTCAATATTTTGTTTCTATAAAAAAAAAAAGTCTAACACTATGAGAGAACTGATTATACATAGTCCCAACCTGCAAACAATCAGTGCTCCTAGTAGTAACAGCCCAATGAATGGGGGCTCTGCCATAAGCATCACATATAGTAAAATCTCCACCAAAGTCTACAAGAATCCTCAGGCCAATATGATTACCATCATGACAGGCTCTGTGCAAGGCTGTTGATCCATCTACAAGTTAGAATACATTATTAATTTTGAAGATATTAAGATATTGTAATGTTTAAAATTTGAAAATGTTTTAAAATTGTATCCAAAGCAAAATATTTTAAAAGGCTGGAAAATAAATATCATATTATTCCAGCTATGGTTTTAAAAAAAATTGTTATATACCATGCGCCTGAATATTAACATCAGATTTCTGCTCCAAAAGATATTTCAGAACTTTATGTTGCTGGAAATGGACAGCATACATTATTCCAGATCTTCCTAATCCATCCACTACATCTGCACTACTGGGATCTAGTTCAGAGAAAAACAAAGTATATTTACTATAACACCACCAATTCAGACAGAAAACAAATAAAATAGAAACAAATCTGATAGTAACAAATTGCAATTTTTTTTTTAATTGACAAATTTAACCAACGCTATTTTAGCACTTATTCATGAAATAAAAAAGCCATGACATATTTCAATGTGAACAAGATGTTCAATGTTCATATACTTTTTATGAGCTTTGAAAAAGTTGTGTTATAATTAATGAATATGACATTGGTCACACAGCATATTTTTTTAATTTCTTTAAAAATAATGTATGAAAACAAACTGCTCATAATTAAATCAGTTATTACAACCCACAGAATTGGAGGCTTTGAGAGCATTTTATCATTGTCAGGGCCTGTGAGAGGTGGTAGGTTTTTATACCACTCACTTTCTGACTTCACCACAAGTAAAATACAACTGCGTGCAGTGCATTATCAACAAGTTTATTGAGCAACTATGTACAATTTTTATATGTGCTAATGAAATTTTAAGCTCTGACATCACTCCCGTTTCTCAACTACCTAAACACTCCTTACTGACAAGCAGCGCTCGATTTTTAAAAAAAACAGTGCCGGGGATGAAAAAAATTTCTGCAGATCCAGGGTTTATGGTTTCATCCCCGGCAGGGATATACATGTATTAGATAAAGCAGAGCCGGGGATGACAGTTCTCAGTGCTGTGGATATCCCTGGCATTAAATCGAGCCCTGCTAACAAGATTCACTCAATTTCTAAATGTCTGATTCTGATACTATCGCCTACATTTTCAAAGCTTATAACTTAAACACTCTGTTCATAAGATGCTATCAATGGTCAGCAATTATAGGACCAGCAAATTACATTTAGTGTCTACTAAAGCCCCGCAAGACAATAGGCCATCCTGGCTAAGACTATACTGGTTTATAGAATTAGCCCCCAAAATGGTGCCTCGCAAATTGTGCTCCTCAAATAAAACATCTACCTTGATAACCAGCCATCTGACCCTTCTCATAGATCATATATGTATACATATACAACAACCAGTGAGGTCAACTTATATATGTCACATCCTAATGGATCATGATAACCCATTAGGTAACATCAGTATACACAAGTTAAAGATCAGCAAACACTAATGAATGACACTGTACCACATTTCCTCTAATTCCATTATATAATATAATTTGTAACCTGATACCCAACAAAATGACAAACAGTTAACTATCTGCATATTAGCCCAGCAGTGTAACAAAACAAGAACTTAAAAATGTTTCCACACTTTTTACAGAGACAACTACCACATAGAAAACTCTTTATAAACTTCCACCCACATTATTATTTATAAACTTCCACCCACGATATATAGTTTGAATATCTCTCCTAAGATGGCACCGATATGATGTTAACAATCAAAAGATGTAGCCTACACTTAACACAGTTTGTGTACCTGTCCTAAGATGGCACTTATTTGCTGACGACAACCAAACAATATAGATTACTACCTTGGTGAATGAGGTCATTAATTAGATCCAAGTCACCAGCCTTGACAGCTACAATTAGAGATGGCAGGATCACATAGTTAACACTGTCACCTAGGCTCATAGTTGAAGGAATTTTAGCACTGTCCAAATTGACCTAAAGAAAGTAAAAAAGATTGTTTTTTTTTAATAAGCTCTGAGGTCCAGACAACACTCTCTGTCTGTAATCTGTGTGAAAATTTGTTTATTACTATTTCATATTTATTGAATAAGGTATGTACAAAGAAAAATCATATATATATATATAAATGCTTAATTCAATTTAGTGTGTAATCATATATGCTTTTTAATCAAAGATAAATACCTTTAAAAAATATATTATTAGACCCTCAGGAAAAATACACCTGTTTACTGCAATTTTATATAAAATTCTCCCTCAAAATACAGTCATTTTAAATTACGTATCAAAGCTATTTCAAATCAGTCAGTACTAGCTTAAAATATAGGTCATGACATCGTAAAAAAATCATTGACTGAAGTAGAGAGTTTTGATAATGCTATTATTTATAATTAACCAAGAGAGGTTATCAGATTTTCACATGCTATGAACATTACACATTTTTCGTAAGGGGAGCAAAAGCTAGCGCTAGGCAAGAGACTGGATTGTGGATCATGTATGTGCTTTGTTTTGTAGCTAGAGAGCAGGTAACTGGAATGCCGATGAGTGAAAGACCTATTTGATAGAGGTTGTGTCTTGTATCTAGAGAAACAGCTGTTTGTTTATGAAGGACTATTTTCACATTTTTGGCTAAAGGACTATTGTTTAACTTTGACTTGTATTAGTGTTAATCTTGTAAGTGGTGTTTCCAATTAGAAGTCGTATTAAAAAGCCTCTGTGATAATTACATTTCTAAGTTTCTCACCGATGCCACCTTTAAAGTTTCTATGAGACAGAATTAAGACTACAATCAATTACCAAGACTAATTGTGTTACCATAAACTAAAAACTAAATGCCTAGAAAGCAACAAAAGGAGCTGTTAAATGTATTATGTTGATATTACTTTTATAAACAGTTTAAGTTTGACTTTACCCATCTCCAGATAAATTTGTCAGGAGCATCCACAAAAGGAGTCATAGGACTAAGACCTCGAGCTGTTAAGGAAAGTGTAGCAGCACATTTTTCTTGTGATCTGCTCTGTATCAACCTGATATGACAACAGAATGAGAACATAAAATCTATTGTACATACTAAATGCAATGGCTTAAACAAATAAAATACACAAATTTATGGTTTAATTTATGATAAGAAAATTTTGAAAAAAAATAAATAAATAAATAATATATAGTACTAAGTCTTTATAAAAAAAAAACAATAATACGTTTTTAGAAAATATTAATATGAGAAAATGTATGAGTTAAATTTTTCATTTGTTTTCCTAGTCTTTTATGTGATTTTGTGTTCAATTAAAAAAGGTTTACAGTTTTTAACTTTGCAACAATAAATGGTTACAAATTTTATTGTTTTTCAAATGTATGCCATTTGTTTCTACTAAAAATGGCTACCTATAATACTTCTGCATATGAAGAAGTGCAAGATTGAGAGTGTCCCTGACATCTGCACATTCAACATCTTCACTGAGTTTTAGTAAAAACTCGTGAATAAAAGCAGCTGCTTTCTGAAAATCTGAAGAGAAAAAATCATCAGTGATAGGTTACTGGCTTACAAGTTAGATATTTTCACTGTTAAATCTAAGAAAAATAAACCAAACACAGCACTTTACTAAAGTCTTTACAAATGATACATAATGTCTAAATGTTTGATAAATTACTTTAGTTTCTAGGAATATCTGCCTGTTTCTTGTATAAATGTGTCTACTTTTTCAAAGCTACTTGGTAGAAGCTCATTCATTCTCTTATTTTATATGAGAAATACATAAAGCTTTTAACCCTAAACAATTTCTAATCTAAATAAATATCAGTAAACAAAGCGGGTAGTCCCTGGTTCAATCCTGGCAAGAACCAAGGACGTTTTTCCAGGTGTGGTGAAAGTTGGTTGAAAGTTCTCCAAGTCAACCCAGCTTTAAATATGTCTCCTGGGTAATTGTGCTATCCTAACAATAACTTAATGTGCAGTGGGAGCCCCGTAGCATGAAAATTTTACAGCAGGGGCCAGGCATTCTACAGCAGGGGGGCCTGGTAATACATTTTACTAAGTAGAACAAATAAGCAGAGGGGCCAGACATAACGCAGGGGGGGGGCACGCTATGGGCCTGTGCAGTGGCAACAGAAACATGAATTCTACTAATTATCTGCCTTGATGGCCCTTATGGGATAAGGGGAATTGACTACTAAACAAAGCACCCATGCAGATAATTTATTCATAACAAAGTGTAGCTGACCTATGACTACATTAGTTTCAAATTCAAGATGACATATATTAGACTGGATGCTCACAATGATCCAGCAGAGCAGTTTGGGTACTGGGCCCATTTTAAAGAATAAATATGAATAGTCAATTATCATGGAGCCTTTTGGCTTAGGTGGGCCCTTGCATTAAGACAGCCCTAAACTTCAATCTTTTTTTTTTCTCTCAAGTTAAATAGAAGAATTCTAATCAATTGAGGGGGATGAAGGGACATGTGGTGTACAGAGCATGACCGTCCACCTAAGAGGAACAAGTTTCTATCTTCTATGAGAACAACTGGGTACCTGACATTAGTTAGGAAAGCTTGGGTGTGGAGCTAATCATCTCACACAGTGTCTCCATAGCCATTGAACTCTCAACAATGGTGGGCATTAAAAAAATGATGACCCATGTGTGGCTTTTGGGATCTTAAGAGAACTGATTTCAATCATCCTTGTTCTGACTTGAAATGCACAGAAGATAAGGTATGAAATCTCTAATCCTCCCTTACCAATGAAGTTTGTTTTTGTTTGTCAAAGTGATATATTCCTGTTAGTGATGCATGCATGTTTATGTGAGACTTAATATTTCATTATGATGATGTTCCAGGATAATTTAACAACAATTTTGTGTCACTGATATGTTTGGTTTAATAAGTGTCACTTCATGTTTTTAATGATTCAATTTTATTGAGACTTCATGAATAGAGTCAGTCCAGACTTTGTCATGTGACTATAGACTTTATGAATAGAGTCCAGACTTTGTCATGTGACTATATAGTGACCAATGTCATAACTCCATAGTTATTAATACTTTAGGAACCACTTTTGAAGATATAACTGACGTTGAGTGGAATAAAAGTATCCTTTAACTGTGCATATTTATTTATTTTCTTTTTTTTTTTTTTTTTGCGAAGCCACTGAACAGCAGGGTGAATGTGGCTGCTACATCTACTAGCATGGCAGAATAAAAGGCATTTAGCACTTGCCCAGACTGTCCAAATCAGCAGGGTGTGTGTACTGTTAATTAGCCAGAATGGCAAGGCAAAGGTTTTTCCTGAGGGGGAGGGTGTAGTGGGCCTAACCCCTCTGCCAGAAATGGATGTTGCAACAGTGTGCTTGAGTAGGACCAAGTAGAATGGTGTAGTGTGCCTACAACATCCGTCACCACCACCATGGTCTCAGATTATCCATATTGACCACATTTCCACCATTGTCTCAAGTAAAGGGGTTTATTTTCTTAGCCAGAAGACCCCAATGATTTTCCCCACAGATCATGGTTCGTCTCCTAGATGAGGTAATACACATCCAACTATAACTGTAAGCAATTTTTTTTAGCGCTACCACTACTACTATGACAAGGTGTTGTGTGCCTGCCACAGCAACTTTATTGATGGTGCTGATGCCT
>JAGDYQ010000012.1:4607456-4676633 GCA_021962125.1 Bulinus truncatus
TATCTTCTTTTATAAAAAAAGTTTTTTTTTTAAGAAAAGGTTAACAAGGTTATCAGTAAAATAAATTAACTAGTGAAAAAAAAAGCATCTATGAATAATGAAATAAATCACATTAGTAAATGATAATACATAAAGTGTTTACCTCTTTAACAGTATCCAAAGCAAGAAAATCTTGATAGATCTTCTGCTGTGTTTCAGTTAGCTTCAGCCAAATGACAAGATCATTTTTACGTGTCAGTGAAGGCATTCTGCAAGATGATTTTGTGCATTATTAGTAAAAAAGAAGTTAATCGATCAACAAAGCAAATACATGAAATAAAAAAACTTAAAAGAAGCATTTTAAGCAAAAATTACACTTATATAATAAAAAAATGTTTCTATTATAATAAAATCTATTTAATCAAGAAATAATAATTTCCTTTCTTAAAACAGTGATGAAACAAATCTTTTTTTGTCAAACTGATTTTTAATATGTAAAATCTTTTTACAAAAAATGTATGTTTGACGTTTTAAATAATACAAGCGGTTAGTGATTGTTTTCTAAAAATACCATAATTTCATATTTATATTAAAACACTCTGCATACATGCACAAATACTATTCAAGATGTTTAAATATTGAGAAATGGTATATTAATTTGTGTTTTCTTGAAAATAAGACAGGATAAAAAAATAAGCTCTGGCATTATTCTTTTTCAAGATTATTTCAAATTTTGGTGTTAGCACTTGTGATTATGTTATGATACTTAGAATCAAATCTGTTTAGAATAAATGTTTTGTTCATCAGTTATGTCAATGTGATTCTTGAACATGAATGGTGTTGAGTATTGTGGTTGAAAAGATGTCCCATTAAAATGAGCCCAAATAAGTAATTTTTTTTTTTTAGAAAGAAATTAATAGAAGACTGGGTATTATTTTCAGGGCAATACAGTTAAACAATAAAATATGCCTAAGCCATACCATTGGCATGATCTCAAATATTATTATTTATGAGTGTACATATGTCCATGGAATTTTACTCAACTTCCCATTAATAGTAACAGCAGCTAATAATTTTTTTTATCATTTAGAAATCTCTTTTAGAAGTGTTATGTTGATTTCTTTACATGCTTTATCACAAATTAGAGGGCGCTAAATGTCTTTCCTTTTATCGTGAAAATTTGATTTATTTGTTTAGGTATGCCAGCAAGTGTGAGTTATGTAGTTAATTTAAAAAAAAAAAATAAAAAACTTCAAATAAAAAATAATAACAATCATTGAACGTCATAATTTGATTGGTTTCATTTTGAAGCCCCTATATAAAACCACATAAAAAAATAATCAAAATAATGAACCCAACTGTAATGATTTTGAATCTTCCTGGAGTGAGTCTTTCCTAGACCGTTGAACTTCGGCTTTAGTTGAGCATAAAAAGTATGGCTTAATTATTTTCTTAAGTATTTCGGACATTTCTGTCCAAGTTTCTTCTCAACAGCTGTTGAGTCCCTTTCCCTTGCCTGTGAAAGATTTTAAAAGATTGTATATGTTATAGTTATTAAAGAATATTATTGTGTCTAGAAATAAAATTAGATTTTAAAAGTACAATAAAAATACATAGAAATTAGGATTATGAATAGAGAATTCATGTACCTAATTAAGACTTACCCGAATGATTGGTGTCTCAAACTCCATTTTAAATGTTCTCAAAGTTCCAAGAAGTGAACCTTGGTGGACATAGTCAAACAAAGACCACATTTCCTAGAGGTAATAATAAAATACATAAGACCACTTATTACTATCTGCCGAACAATGAAACGCTTTATCAGTTCTATGTTTTATTTTCTTTTACTTATCTTTTCTAGTTTAAAATTAATCTAAATGATTATGCTGTTAGAAATCAATTGGCAAGGAAGCTATTAGTCCGATATTTAAAGCATACTTCCTTGAATACTACTGTTACCTTAAGGTTGTTTTGTACTGGTGTGCCAGTGAGTATAATTCTGTTCCTTGCAGGGACCAGATGAATAGACTTTGAGGTTTTAGTGGTATTCTTAATTTTATGTCCTTCATCAAGAATTATGTAGTCCTGCAAAGGAAAATATTTGCATTAACTTGGCATTTCATAGTTATTTAACAATTATGTACATCATTAAATATATCATATAAATTGTGTCTATTGTCATATGACTGGATTGCATTGAGCACATAGAACTCTATGGTTGAAAGTCCAAAGGCATAAAAAAAAAACTTTCACAAATGTCTTCATGACTGATATTTGAATTTTTTAACAGTCTAAAAATGTCATTACAAAATATTTCATAAATTTTCAACATATCAATTATTATTACAGGATATTATACAAATAATCCACCAAAATATTATCAAAGTTTAAACATTTAAATTTCTAAGTTGCTAGCAATTTTTTTTAAAGAAAAATAGTACAGAACATTAATGACAAGGTAAAGAAAACTAAATATAAACAGAACTCTTTTGTGACAGTTAAATTTAAATCAAATAAGAATAAGCTATGAAAAGACTCTGTAATATAAGTGGAGTGCTTAATGTCTTCATTATTACTATTGATAGGCAGGAAGGGAAAGAAGGTGGTCATTTTACTATGCTTTTTACATTTAGTGCATCTAACTATATCCAATTCCATACTAATAGCCATTACTTCCAGCACCAAAAACCATTAACAATTGAGAACTGTTCAACTCAAGTGTAGTTGATTTATGAAAAAAATTATTTTTTTTATTAATAAAAACTTAAAATATAAATCATTAAATAGGTGCAGAACTTTGGTGAAAGTAATGTCATTTAGTACAGAAGTTGATTAAAGCAGATCCATAAAATGTACAAACCACATTGAAATGTCTGACCATCTCTTTTTCTTCCTGTGTATAGGCTTATTAGCTCTCCAGTTATACTAAATTCAGTGCTCTGAGACAAACAGCAGCAAAAGGAAGAATTAGTTTGATTAATTCAAATGATAACAATGATAAATGACAATAAGGAAGTGTTTAAGTTACATTAGGTGGATGTGCCATATACACGTTTTTATTCTTCAACATATATATATATAATGAAGGCAAAAAAGAATGTGACAACTGCTTGGTACAATGGATGTACAACTAACTGGTGGCATGCAACACTTACCCACACAAATTCTTGCCCATGTCTTTCAGCTAATATCTCTTTAGTTGTTATAACTAGCCCATAGGTAATCAACAGCACACCTCCTCTAGATCTTACTTTTGCCAAAGCCCTTTCTCTCTCTTTCTTTGAGCTGCCATGGTACTCCTGTACATTGATGCCTGGCGTCCTGTTAAGAGTCACAAACGCTCATAATTAATCAAAAGCTATTATCTTAAAAATATCAGATGTTTTTGTCAATTTTTGTTGTAGAAGATCATGAGCTGCCTTGATAGAATAATATAATGTGCTGTAATTATTTTTTCACTAGGGCGATGCAGAGTAAGCTGGTTAGAGTTATAATGAGTGAGAATATCGAATATATTATCACAGCTTTAAATTAAACTACATTTTACCTTTCCCAACATAAGCAATGGGAAAATTAAATTGTTTCATCTCAAAAAAAAAACAACAACTTACCATTTGTTGAATTCATTGAGCCAATTAGGCATAACACTTAGTGGAACAACGATCATCACACATTTTGCATTCTGAGTATCAAACATTCCTGCCAAAAAGGCTATGATTTGAATTGTTTTCCCTAGCCTGCAGACATCAAGACAAATTGTTTTCTTTAAATCTACCACATAAATTATATTTATTCTTACTAACATGGCAATATTACAAAGTATTAATTTCTTTTAAAATATCCTTAAAATTCTCACAAATGCACAAGAAAAAAAAAATAACTTTTCATATTTTGCTACTTAATTTGTAAAAAAAAAAAATCTTTAGAAAATATAAACAGAACATTAATGAAACAGTTGTGCACAGTATGTGTCATTTTGAAAAGCAATAGTAATAAATATAAATATGTAATTTTACCCCATGTCGTCAGCTAAGATTCCACCTTTTCTTTTTTGGAAAAGTGACCAGAGCCATAAAATTCCCTCTTTTTGATGTGGGTACAGTTTATCATACAGCTTATGGTGCAAATAAAACCCATTTCCCAGTGACTTCATATCATTGTGTGGATTATCATCTTCAGTTGTCTGCTCAGCTAAGAAAGCCTTGATAAACAAAATGACAGCCCATGTTATCTTGATTTGCATTTTTGAAATAAATGAATACAAAAGAACAAAAAACTAACATTATGAAAAAAAATTTCTTTGCCCTGATATGATGAAATTCAAAGCATAAAGGACTTATACACGTACCTTCATTTTTTGTATCCTTTTTTGTAGTTTTTCACTAAAGCGTATTTTTAGAGCCTTTTCATAAATCATAACTGCATTAGCAATATCCCCATCTTCTGTCATTTGACGACCTTTTTTAATAAGGGTCATAAATTTTTCTTTGTCTTCATCATCCGATGTAGAAGGCATCCTAGACTCATCTGCAAAGATTATTTATATATACTTTTTTTAATAAGACCAGTATAAAGTAACTAAAATAAAAATTAATGTAAATTAATATAAAAGATAATAAATTAAAACTGTCAAAAGCTTTAGGGGAGAACATATGCAAACATCAAATACTGATGGACTCAGTCTAAGATGATGAAATAAAGCCTCTTAAATTATAAGCTAAGTTTAACACCTATTCAAAATATAGCCTATAAAGAACAATGGATTTGAATGATGTGGCATTCATCTGTTTCTGTAGTTATTTGTGGAATGTACAATTCCTAACCCCGAATCCTTTATTTTCCCCAAACTATGTCAGATACCCATTATTAAGCATGGAGACTTAGGATCATTGATAAGACCCAAGAAAGATCTTGGCAATTACCTGAGCTCAAGCACTAGACCTGCTGGTTGGCAGTCCATCACTCAACCACACTGCCATTCCATTTCTTCAATTAAGCTTGTGTAAATTAATGCTTTTTTTCAATTATTTGTGGAAGGAGTAATTTTTTTTAAATATATCAGACAGTACAATGTTGGCATAATAACAGATATATGTAAGAATAGCACATCTTATTTTACTAAAACAAAAAAGATGTACCTATTAAGGCTATTAACTAAAAGTAGACATACATATTCATGATATTGACAAAATTGTATAAAACATACACTTTTATTTTTAAATTAAATTATAATTCGTATCTATGATGCATGGCCATTATGCTATTTTTTTTATACTTATCTCAGGAGAAGACCCAGTTTTAAGTTTAGCTGACTTAAGTCACTTCAGAAAAAAAAATGTTTGCATTGATTGATAGTATTTTGTGGGTGATTTTACATTTTATCTCGTATTTGTCTTTTTTTAAGGAATTATTGAGGTTGCATATTTCTACCTTTTTATAATTTTAAGGTCAGGAAATAAAGTATCAAAGACAATTATAATGTAGTATACAAGGGTACCTTTGACACTTTGTTAATGTGGCCTTAGACTTAGTCGACTTAGATCTGGGGTGGGCTAACTAAGCTAAGGCTTTATAGTTCATATTCTTAGAACACAGTGGCTCCGGCACCAGCCAAAACCATTATATTAGGGTATAAGGAACATGGCATATATAATTTTTTTTTTCAGAATTTGTTTTTTTCAGGATTAGGGATAGGGTGTGGAGCAATATTATCTATGGTTGGTACCCGAAGTAAAAAAAATACGGGTTCGGTCGGACCGAAACGTAGCCACTGCGTTCTTAGAATAGGCACCACTGTAATTAAGTCTCAGCCAAAGATCTTAAAATTGTCGCTTAGTTTGATAATTTGAATAACATGCATTTACATTATATCATTCATAATTTTATACTGTCTGATAATAATATACTAGTGAGATGTGTCTTGAAGTTAATCCAGACATCGCTTACCTCTTGCTGAGTCTTCTAAGTTATTTGTAGATTTAACATTTACATCTTTAATACAAATGTTTGATAGAGATTTTTCTAAATCCATTATATGGAAGCTCGATACCTGATAAAGGGTTTATTGAAATAAAACAAATTTCACAATCAAATCATTAGCCTATCGACCGTACACGGATTTGTAAAGCCCGCTTGTAATGGAACTGCCAACTCTTTTGTTTCGGATGGATTATGCAGAAAAATGTGAAAATTTAATATAGTAATGTAGGTCTATCCATATAATATAGACTAGATACAGTATTTAATTTCATAGCAAAATCAATGAAAAGAATATTTTTTTAAAACCATGCAATGGAAATAAAACTTGTCAAGAAAATTAGATTATCTATTATTAAAAAGCGTTACGTGTTAATTTTGATAAAAATATCTAAGTTGGTAGTCCAAACTTCTAATCAATGTGCTATATATAGACCTTCACTTCGGGTTTAGGTTACATCACGTAGGTTACATCACTATATATCTATGGGTTACAAGATGAAATATACAACTTGGATTTAAATTAGAAGATCATTATTATTTACAAATTATTAGTTATACATTTCATGAAATTAGGAGGAAAAAACGTATTTATTTTTAATACAGTAGTTTCATATTTTTCAAAGATATTGTCAATATTGATTTTTAATCATTAAGTTAATGGATTGTTGCAGTTCTTTTTTTTTTTGTAAAAAAAAAATAGGTGCCGGTACTCAGTGATGGATTGCCTAAATTTTAACTACAAGTTCGCACCTCGATGCAAGCTAAATCACAACTGCAAAGATACTAAAAGCAACTTAAATCCTCTTAAAATACAAGAAAAGTAATATTCCCCCCCCCCCACATTGAAAAAGGTGCCGGTACGCCGTACTGTTGCGTACCAGCACAAAAAAGCACTGGATTATTGGACATCTTAAACAATAATATTCCTAAGAAATTTTTTAGTGGGACTGGGCACAGTGGGTCATAGGGACAAATATGTTACAGTTTCGCCACTAGTTTAAACCACTTTTGATTCAAAAGGCCTAATTATAAGTTGGTCTAAATCCAACAAAAATCAAACGCTTATTAATTTAAGATACTTTACATAAATCTGCAGAAATATAAGGTGTGTGTTACTGTTAGTGTAGCTATATTCGAATAAAATAAAAACAAGTTATATTTTCGTGTTAATTGTTATAATAATACTGTATACATTCAACTGCTTGCTGATGAGACATTAAGGTGAATAAAGAATCACCAATCACTTAGTGTTCCTCTTAGTACTCTTACTCAGGGTTCGATTTCCGCCGGGGATACCGGGGATATCTCCGGCACTGAGAACTGTCATCCCCGGCTCTGCTTTAGCTAACATATCCCCGCCGGGGATGAAATCATAGACATTTACCCCCGGCTCTTCAAATTTTTTTTTCTTCCCCGGCACTGTTTTTTTTTTTCAAATCGAGCACTGCTCTTACTCTGCATACAGATTAATGTAGACGACATGTATCCTGTTCCAGAGCCGTTTTTACGTAATCTTAGATTTTCAAAAGCCTTATAACTTATGGAGAGATTTACAGACATTTGGGTGAATCTAAGCAAAAGAACATGCCGGTGCTCTCCGATTAACAAGAATGTATTTTGTACAAGGTCCCTAGTTGGCCTTTTGGCATACACTGTAACTGTGTAAGCCATTAATTATGATTAATTATACTTAATTATAGGATAGCTGATTATTTCTAAGCTCTTATTGTAGTCATTTTATTCTCAGCAAAAATAAAAATTAATTGATAAATAATAGTTAAAATAAAAAATATATAATGAAAAATTACTAATAAGTGATAATTAATTGTATATTGTATATTGTTTAACTTGTTTTTCACAAAGCTACATTTTTTTTCTTAAATATTATTTTAAACAATTGAGTTTAAAATCTTTATATGTGTTTTTTTCTTGTAACACTTTTGTTTGGCAACACTTCCGACATCAATAATAACAGTTCTTGACAGCAAAATAATCAATAGAAAAATGTACGGATGAAGTGTTAGAAGCTGATAATGAAAGTCATGTTATTTGGAGAGTATTACGCATTAAGTTTTTAGTAAGATGGTTTCTACACATACAACTCTTTACCTAAGAGTATCCGAAGCGAAAGACCTTTTAGCAAAAGATTTGTAAGTAATCTGTGACACTTTTTGTATGTATTTTAGACTTAGTACTTATATTTATTTTGTTAACTTATAATCTGATTTTTTTCTATGCTGAGTATTTTGGTAATATTTTTTTTTTATTCCTTTGACTCTACATCCCGTTTAGGGCTCTGGCTTGCTCACTCCTTCTCTCTACTTTTCCCGATCCATGGCCGTCTTCCTCGACTTTCACTCCCAAAGGATATATGGTGCCATTATGGTCTTTTCCGGCCTCATCTATTCAAGTCTATTCTATTGATCTGTCCATCCATAGGTCTTTTCTCAAATGATTATTTGGTTAGGTGCTGTCAGTTATATTATTGCCTGCCTTAGTGCCTCTGTTGTTTTTTTTTTCCATTCCTTTTAAATGCACAACCTGCCTCAATCTTTTCATTTTGATTTCTTCTGTCATGTTTAACATGACATGATGTTAGTTCCCCATAACTGCCCTGGTAACCAGGTAGGGGGGACTTATAATTTTGAATGTATCTTACTTCTCTATTCATTCAGGCATTTAGCATTTGTTGTTCTTTAGAAACTGGCCCATTTTATTGAATGCTGATGGCTTTTGTTACAGTTTGTTTTTTACTACATAAAAAAACATCTGGCAAACTGCTGGTTTAATCATGGCTTTGTATGTATATGTTACCAGCAATGTGTGAAATCTGGCATTCTATAGAATGCCCAGAAAAATTTATAAAAAGTATGAAATGATTTGCTTACTTCATACATTACCTAGACATTCTACATTCAAGTTCCCATGCAGCAAAGTATGTAACTAGCCGAAATGTTCATGTTATCTGTGGGCATTCCCCTAAAGATGATGACAACAACGAAGTAGAAGGTTATGGGGTTAGTATTTTGTGCACTTTTTGCTTCAATATTTAGAAAGCTATCAAAAATAAAATGGAATCGAAATCAAACCTCAAAATGCAGGCCAAAAGAATGAAAAGGGGCTCTGACAAAAAATTTTCTCCTGCGCCTTTGAGAGCCACTGTGCGAAATCCGATTCCCAATGTTGACGAAGGGCGGTTGTTATGAGAAGATGGCTTTAATCGCCTTGGAACTGTACACAGAATCTTGAAGCAACTATATGCCGATCAGAATTCATCCTCTGTCCAAAAGACTTAATGAAAGCGGAAGACGTTCCTGACCTTGAAATAGCTCTCTGATCTGCTGCTACTTCTCAGTCTACAGGAAGCGGCCAAGGATTCATCAGATGTATGTGCAAGACGTAATGCCAAACTATGAGGTGTCTTTGTGAGAAAAAAAAATTAAGTGCAATGCAAAATGTCATTCTAGTCTTCCCTGCTGAACCAAATTGCTTATTCCAGTAGTGTACTGCTTGTGAAAGAAGAAAATTAAGTACAGTACAATTCTGTCAATCCAATCTTACCTGCTGTAGCCATTGCTTCAGCTCTGCCATCGTTGTTTTTGTGGTATGAACATCATATGCTTTATTTCTTATTATTTCCACTTTAAAATACATAATTATCAATAAAGGTTTTTGTTGTGCTCTTCTGACACTTTATATAAATAATACAAGTCATTCTATATAATGCCTAGGAAAAGTATGTAAAATTTTTACCAAAAACTGATATTTCATTCTTGGCCTAAAACCATCAGGCATTTTATACATTTCCTAGGCGTTTTATAGAATGCCGGAATTTCACACATTGCCGGTAACATATATATTTTTCTTAAATTTTCTGTTTGTTTTTGAGTATTTATGATTCTGTTACCTATTTCATTTGTGCGTTTGATCCCAATCTTCACATCATTTTTCTCATTGATGATTGATCCCAGGTATTTAAAGTTCTCTACTCTTTCAAATGCTCTATTTCTGATTAAAAAATTTTTCCTTCCTTTTTATTTTGTTGTATTTATACATTATTGTAATTCAGTTGCATCAATGAATTCAATGTTCACCTATTTTTCGTTAGTGAACGGTTTTGTACCTAACCCTGAAGTTCACTGTATTTAAGGAAGAAATCAATAAAATAAATATTTTGACTTGATTCACTTAAATGGCTTGCGTCCTCATACTAATACTAATCATGACTAATTACTTATGATCTTTAAATGGCTAATTGTGTTTATCATGTCCCCTGCCTACTTTCTACATTCTAGGCCTCCTATGTAGACTAATAAGTAATGTAGCAGGCAATGTTAAAAAAAAATATGCAACCTTGCTAGAAGATTTAACTCCTAATTGCTAAGTAAGAACATGTCTCATAAAATGATAAAAAAAAAATTTATCGAAAGAATTATCAGTCTATATCTGTGATTCTCAAACTTTTTTCTTCTATTATGAACAAATTTGGAAGGGAATTGTCTAATACTGCTTTCTAGAGTGCCCAATAAATTATTATTTATAAGTTGAAAGATATGTTATAAAATAAGGAAACAAGACACATTGAAACACGATAAAACTTGGTGAAGTGACATTATTCAGAGAAATCTAGCTTTTTTTTTTTTTAGTGAATAAAAATCTTAAATCAACTAATTGCAAGTCAGTTTCTCTTATTTTTAATAGACTGGTGAAAGCCCTAAATCCATATTCCACTAATCATATTGATGGAAAGGCTATTTTGAACTTTAGTTCTATAGCCCATAATCGAGAGTAGAGTATAGGTATCTGTTTCTGTAGACGGGACTGTTATTAATAAAATTTAAATTTGATTTTTAGTACATCGTTTGTTGATGATTCAATCTATTCCCCTTTCGAAGTTATAGATTCTTCTTCTGCTTCCGAAGTTGAAAAAGGATTTGAAATCCAACAGCGATATAAAATTATTTTTTTATTAAATTTAGTTTCTTTTTTTTTTTAAATATACATATGTTACTTGATTCTTAAATTACATAGAGCACTTATTTCAATAACAACTCAATGCTGACTTTGGCTGCTGTCTAGAGTTTTATTGCCCCTAGACTTAGCCCACTTTGAGAATCACTGGTCTTTATTTTTACAATATTTATTCATTACACAACAAGTCGAACTAGTGATCAATTTATTATGCAATAATAAAGTTAAAGCTAAAAATCTTCAATTAAAATAATTTATTTAAAATTATAAGCATGACAGATTGATCATTCTTGACTGAATTTCTAATTTTTATTATAGCAATGGCAAGAGTGACCCATACTGTGTTATCAAGGTGGACAATGTAGTCATTGCCAGGTTAGCAATGTGAACAAGTTTTTGAGTGTTTCTAGCAAGATCACTTAAGGACAGTTTGTAATGCGCAATTTAGATTTTGTTTTTTAATTAACTGATATGAAAAGGTCTCAAACTGGAAAAAAAAGGTTTGCCTTAAAAGGTTACTTGCATTCATTGCACACCTAACATTCTATCAAAATTAATATGCTTTAACCCCTTGTTGAGATTTATAGAGCACTTATCAAGCCCATTTTATAAAATATTATTCATTATCAACATAACTATGTATTTTTTTAACTAATTCAGCTTTACAGATTTCGAACAACTTAGTAGTGGAATGCTACATGTTTTTTTAACTAAATGAATAATCTGTGGGATAGACTATTTAAATTACAATTAAGATTAGAAAATTAAATGTATAATGTTAAAATTCTTGTGGTTTTCTAATCTTTTGATCACAAAAATAATGCGTAAGAAATTATTTTTTTATTCGTCATCTATCAATACTGATTAATTGATAAAAGTTATGTCATGCTGGGGGCAGACTGTCACACTAGAATGGATTTTAAACAACCACCCTCTTTAACGATGCTACTGACCGTTATTTTGCACACATAAATTTTAATTTCCCTCCCAAAACCAATATTTTTTGTGGCTTTCAGCCTTCTGTAAATTATAGAGCACTTTGAAATATTTATTTCTTAAAAAAAAATCACTTATTCAAGTTCCATCACCACCTAACCCACCCCACTTATCTTTGTGGCACTAATTTTTTAATGGCTTGATAGACATCAAAATAAGTAATAAAACTATATGTTGTTTTTTGAAGTATTGAAAAGAGAAAGAAACATTATTTTGCATTAAAATTAAATATTCAAGATAATAAAAAAAATATAATTTGTCATGAATATCAGAGCCCTAATTATCATGATTAAATGAGTTTTAAACATGAAATTCAATCTTTTTGGAATCAAAATTAGGTTAAATCCTATTACTCGGTGCAAATTCTTATTGATAAAAAATTACTAGTTCTTTAGATTTTCAATTCCAATTCTTATAAATAGTTCCATAACTAGTAATACTAGGGATGGATGCCCTTGTGGAACAGTGCTTGACTGTCATCCTGAGGGTTCCATGTTTTATCTTTGTAGAGAACCAAGATAAGTCTTCAGGTCATAAATGGAAGTAAAGATTGTGCTGAATACAATTTTTTTTTTCACAATGTTTTAAAGTCCCACTGTTCCTGCTCAAAATGGTCGGTAAATAATAATAATATATATATATATATATATATATATTAGAGCTGCTGTTCAATTAAAAAAATTGATCGAAATTAACGCATGATTAAAAATTTTAATCGCAAATTAACGCACATTTTAATCGACACAATATAATACAATTGTTTGTATTCAAACTAATATGTCATAATATCAAAGCATAACATTGGCATAATAAACAAGTCATTTTAATTTACGTAAGAGATGTAATGAATTATAACATATTTATTAAGCTAGTGAGACCAGTTTATGGACATGTATCAATCACGTCAATGATGCGAATTATTTTCTTTTTATTTAACAACAATGCCTAACCTTTTTTTTTTCGTACCGCAGTTTCCGGACTAATGATGTATGTCAACCCCTCTTCCCTCCCTCCCTGTCATATTTTGCTTCACATCGCCCACACGTACGTCTGTTTACCCTACCCTCCACTTCCCATCAAAAAAAAAATACACACTTCATTTATATCTCAAATGTAACTTTTCTTTCTTAAAATGATAGTATAGCCAGAAAGTTGTCGCTCACTTATTATTAACGCGTTTTTTTTTCTTTATTCCAACCCCCCCCCCCACTCTTTCCCCACCAAGTCACATTTTTAACACACTCTCTCTCCACTTATAGATGTACCAAAAACAAGTTGACACTGGTTCCATTGTTTCAAACTAGGAGCACGCGTCATAAATGACAATCCTCTTGTTTTAAGGTCATACAGCTGCTATGATTTTACGTAGACGTGACGTTTACCCCACCAATACTACTACGGTTGTCGAGTTGAAGGACAAATTTACTTTTAATCTTTTTGTCCCCGTTTTGTCTGTCTGTCATCACCCTAGATCTCAACAACCATAAGTCCTAGACCCATGATGTATATATCATTTTGTAGGTCTTGGCCTGCCAAGAAATGACTTTTTTCCATTTCGCGATCTGACCTCTGAGGGCCGTGAAAGGGGGCTTAGTACCGTTTTTTTCTATATAAGCTATATTAATAAAGAGCGCCTATATCTCAACAACCATAAGTCCTAGACCCATGATGTATATATCATTTTGTAGGTCTTGGCCTGCCAAGTGTACATCAAAAGTCCATTTCGCGATAGGACCTCTGAGGGCCAGGCTTCAGGGCTCCTAAGGGGCTTATATATTATATATACACCTTGTACGTTCAATAACCCATTCATTTGGTGCGAAATACTGCAGCACGTAGTTTCACCAAGATTTATTAAGAAACTCATCAAATGAAATAGTAAGCTTGTGTTCTGAGTTTAATTGAAAGTATCAGAGCTATGCAACAATTGACGGAGTTTTCGGACGATTAAATGACTATAATTTCGAATGTTTTCAATTATGAGTCCTATTTCAGTAACCACAAACCACTTGTAGTTAGATTTAAGAGAAAATAATTTTTTTTCAAATATAAAGAAACGTCTTTATAATATTTTTTTACAGATATATGCATTACACAATTGAATTTATAAACATTTCCAAAATTTACAAATATTTACTGAAAGCTAACATACGTACTGATACATAACATGAAAATGCGATAACACGTCCTGTGTCCAAAATGGAACAGGCTTAATTGCTTGTTTTTTGAAGTTTTTGTTTTGTGCCGCGATGTTACTCTTTTATTCTTTCATTCATTTACTTTCTTACTATCAACTATTATTTCAATGTTTTAGTGAACAACAGAAAAGAAAATTTAATTTTTTATCGGTCTGTCAGTTATATTAATAAAAAAATATCTTGTAAAATGAGACTCTTTAATGTTACCGTATGGCAATTTTCAAACGTTCAAAGCTAAAATTTTGAAAGGTCGGCTTTCATTTTTCATCTTCTGTTGTTCTTTCTTTCGTGTGTCAACATTAAAGATTCTTTCTTTCGTTTCATTTTGGTTATAGCAAGGGAACAGGAGGTTCACTTGTTGAAGGGCTATATAACAAAACATCTTCATTTTATATTACAATTGGGGCTTTTGTCGACGTACCTAGGGGTGAGGGTGTGTGTAAATTGTGACAGGGTGGGGGTGGTAGATCTACTTAATAAGTGAACGCAACTTGTAGCGTGAAAATCCGTTATTTATGGATTTGGTGAACTTTCAGCATTTTGGTTAAATTAACGCATTTAGGTATTGCGTTAAAAATTTTAATCGCAAATTTTTTTTGACGCGTTAATCGCAAATTAACGCAGTTTAATCAGCAGCCCTAAGATATATATATATATATACATATATATATATATACATATATATATATATATATATATATATATATGTATAAGTGTGTTTTAATTTTGTACGAGTTATACATACAACTATTATAGACCTGAACATTTTTTTTTTTTTTGCTATGATTTTTTCATTTTTTAAAAATCTAAATTTATTATTTCTCTTTTTTTATCAGGACAGCTACAGTTTATAAAACTTTGGATCCTTTATGGGGAGAAGAGTTTATTCTACACATGCCCAGTGGGTTTCAGATTTTGAGTTTTTACATTTATGATGCAGATAAAGTCAGGTAAACACACCGGGCATTACTGAAATAAAATATTTTTATTGTATTTAAAATTAAAATTTTATTTTTAAATAATTTGTTCTACCATTTCATTTCATTAAGTTGCCATTTTTCTCTTTAATGCTCCCTTTTTTAATCACTGAGAAAAGGATCATATCATTTTTGTTGTAAACTTTTCTTCTCTTAAACTTACTATGAAAATGATTACTTTAATAATGCATTTAATTTGATTTAGTCCCAAATACTGGTTGAACAAATTGTAATCATTCACATTGTTTGATATCAAAATAATCTTTATGCCTTTGTATAAAATGCTAGAGCATCAAAATGATGATTGTTATTTTTTAATTTTCAATTATACCTTTTGACAACATGGAATTGTTTGGCTTATACTAAGTAAACAAATAGTACCTATACTAAGTGTATAGTAACCTAAATATTGTAAATTTCCCTCTACACAAAATTTTTTGGTTAAATAGGCTGTTTTGAAACAGTTTTCTTTAGCTCCATTTTAAGCCATTTTTTTTCATAATTTCAAGTTATTAGAAACAAAAATTTTTTTAACACAAAACCCCTATTTCATTACAGGATGTTTTGAATCAGTTTTGTTTTTTTGTTTTTTTTTACAAGTTCCTTAAACGATGAAATGTTTAAATCCTAGATCCTTTAAATTACTAATGGTAGGGTTTTTGCAGTGCCCTCCATTCATCCCCATTATAGCTGATATTGCAAGGGCCATAGAGGCACCATGGGAGACATATGTATGTGATGGGACTCGCCAGCAGTCGAACCTGTAATCCACAGCATGCAGTTTGTGCTGAAGCATGAAGATCCGGCTCACTATCTAAGCGCTACCCAGCCACACATTTTGATTGTTTAGCTCCATCCACTTCTTCCATAATTTTTAATTAAAAACTTATTCCTTTAAAATATATAACCCCTAATATATGAAATGTTAACTTCATTATATATCATGCTAAATCTATTAAATACTTAAATTCTCTGTTAATTTAAAGCACTTTAAAAACCACATTTTTTATTAGATATTCTCCATGATTGCCAAACCTAATAGTTTGTTATTTATACACTTATATCTCACTAAGTTAGTGTTCACATAAAAGTATTAAAGTTGATTGATTCACTAATTTATTGGGTGTTAGTAGATGTTCTTTTTGCTAAAATTGTGGTTTTTAATTTTCATATGTGATTGGGCCAAAAAGTAATGAACGAAGTAAATATACAGTCATCATTCATACCCAACAATGGTCTTTTAGTCAATTCCAATTAATTGAGTTATCAAAACTTTCTAACACTGGCAAAAGTTTCTGACTATGTCATCATGACTATTAAAGACTTGTAAATAAACATGGGAGCTTTGAATACTCTTTGATTTGTAATTTAGATGTTCACACATTTTAAGCTATGTACGTTTTGAAATAAAATAAGGGTGAATAGGTTTATTGTTTCATTAACAATCTCACAGTATCTTTTTTAATTTATTGAGACACGCAATGATAGAATGCATACCATGTGCACATACCCAGGAAGTGGGATTACATGTTTAGATTAAATGATTTTACTATTTTTCCAGCATATTTTTATGTGTGTGTCTCAAGTTTTACTTTTTACTTTACTATGGTCAATTTTTAAAGCTTCTACCAGTTGATATGAATATTTTTTGTCTAGCCCTTTTCCTTTGTGGACTTAATGTGAAAGCTTTTCTTTCGGAACATTTCTTTTGGATCTGCTTAATGATTGTTAATTAAATTGGATAAAAAAAACTGCCCCCCCTCCCCCCCTAAATATATTTAGTTTTTTGTTGATCCTCTAAAAATTGCGGTACATGTATATGTTTTGTGGAATTATTATGCTAACAGCTTTTATTGAAAATTAACTGCTTAAGAATTAAGTAGCATATCTAACCATTAGTTGATGTCAGATAGATTTAATTATTAATGCTTTTGGCATGTATAATGTTTGATCCTTTAAATTTTTCATCTTAATTATGATGGTTTTTCAATGCATGCTCAGTACCAATGTTTAAATTGTTGTACTCTTAGCACAATAATCTAGACATTTAAAAAATGTCACTAATTTTGTATAGGCATTTTTCCTGACAGTTACAAATTATATTTAACATTTTATCATCAGATTATCCCTCTTATAAAAAAAAAATCCTTAATATATTTTTAAGCCAAAAAAAATATTTTTAAATAAAGTAATTAATTTTTTTGTAAGAGCAATACACTTTCTTTCTCATGTTTTAAAAATCTATATTTATATTATGACTTCTTTAATTTAGCCTTGATTTGGTGTGTTGACATTGTAATTGCGGTATTTTTTCCTTCTATATTTGTATATTTTTATATTTTTTATATTTTTCCATAAATGTTGTGCGTTTGATCCTACATTTACGATGATTCCTTGGTGATTTAAAAAGTAGTAGGTAAGTGGCAGTCAATGGTCTTTTTCTTTTCATCATCTTTTTAAAATGCTTCAGTTAAAATATTCCATTTGATGATAGTGATTATATATAAATGGTGATGAAAATCTTCTTGCTAAATCTCAATTCAGAGTAAATAAGATAAATTTATCAGTTTGATTTTTGATACATTTTGCAATATAAAATTTTCTTAGTGTTAGCAATTTTTTTAATCGGAGTAGCTACGGTTCTGTCCAGACAGAATCCGTATTTTTTTTTCCGGGTACCAACCATATATATTGCTCCACCCCCTATCCCTAACCCTAATCCTAACCCTATTCCTAAACCTAGTATAATGGCTGGTACCCGAAAATAAAAAATACGGATTCTGTCTATTTTCCGATTCTGTCTGGACAGAACCGTAGCCACTCCGTTTTTTAATTTGCATGTATTGTCTATTCTCTTTCCAAAATCCTCTTAATTTAATGGAGGCTCCAAATAAGACGTTGCAATTTCAGCTAAACAAAAAACAATTTCTTTAGTGTCTTTTAAAACCTAACCTGTCTCAACATCTGAAATAGAATGAAAACATTATTGTAATGTTGGTAAACTCTGTAGAGAGTTGGTGGAAATACAAGGTTAGAAATAAAGAGACTAGCTGTATTTAATAAAATATCTGACATGAAGAAAGATTCATCAATCAAAGTAGTTTTTGGAAGCAATAACTTAGAAAGATCAAATGGATATTTTCAGTGTATTGTAATTTTTAAAAAATATTCTTATCTGATTATGTTGTAAATAAAAAGGTAGCTCTACTCAATTGACAAAAAAATGTCTATTGTTAACTGTTTATGTATATCTGTTTTAATATATATATTATATATATATATATATATATATATATATATATATATACAGGGGATTTAATGTGTAGTGAAAATATATTCTCTCTTTTCAGTGGCGATGATATTATTGGAGTTGCATCAGTCACTAGAGATTACATGTATGAAAACAAAAATCCAAAAGGTATGTTTGTTTTTTTCCTTTTCAGTATTATTTTATCTCCGTGATACCCTTACTTTTACTGTTTGAAGTTTTTTTGAAAAAAATGTGTTGGATCCAAGTTTTTGTACTAAAAGTCTTTGGTAAAGTTGGCCTAAATCTTTTTGTGGTCACAACTTTTTTAGGAATTAAGTTGATACATGCAAAACTAAATCAATTTATAATGGAGCAATGCTTATCTTCACTATGGTAAATGAAATATCTTTCATTACTTACAGAGAATATTATAAATGTTTCTTTTTTATGTATTCTGTGTATTTTTTTTAAGACACTGGTGATACACTTCATATTTTAAACTTTTCATGTGTTATTTAAAACACAATTAGTTTATTTTGTATAGCTTAATTAACAATACATGTGTATTAGGATTGAGTCTGCATCAGTGTAGTAGAATTGGTAAGACACTGAGATAGTCTATTTACCACACATACAAACTACATCATGTGTGGCAAGTTTTGTAATTAATTTATATTTCTCCTGTTTATATTTGTTTTTTATGTATTTGGTTTTCCTTTTGTTTTTCATGTCAGGCTTGGAAACATGGTTGCCTTTACAGAAAGCTAACAAAGATCTAGAGATCCAGGGAGAGATGCTCTTAGAGTATGGCATCAGGACATCTGAAGCTACTGGTCAATCATTTGTCTTTGTTACAGTTATGGAAGGGAGGTTAGACTCTATAAATTTTCTATTTAATCCATATCTTGACAGCTTTTATCGTTTGACATTACATGATTGGATAAGTGATTAACAGGTAGATTAGAGTTTTGCTAAAAAATCTGTTACATAAATAATTTTACATTAGGTTTGTGCTGAATATCATTGTTGTAAGCAGTATTGTTAAGATATCGAATCATAAATAGCTGTATATTAATTGTGTGTAGTTGTGCAATCTGAGTGTTATACATTTTTGTCATTGGTACAGCCAAAGCGATACATTTTGCCATTATTATAATGTTTGTTCAGAGACCTGGCAGCCAAGGATAAAACAGGATATTCTGATCCATATGTCACAGTAACCTGTTTTGATGAAACAAAAGCCACTTCAGTGAGTTGTCTTCCCACTGTTTAGTTCTATTAGCCTGTCACTGTTGATTTTATGAAAAATTGATTTGTCTATGTATTTAAATAGTGTAATAGTAAAGCTGTGATCAACATCAAATACTGTTTTAAAAATACATCTATGTAGGTAAAAAAAAAAAAAAAGGAGAATTAATTTATGTAGTGAAAAAAATATCTTTTTATAGTTAATTAATGTACAATTTGTTACATAAATACACTGTATTTGTAAGTATTTAGCATTATGAAAAATTATATCTTCCCATGAAAAAATCATGACAAATTTACAGCAGATTTTTTTAGTTTCTGCAATTAGTGGAAATCATGAGTTAGGTTCTGAGGAAAAATCTGCAAGTATCTGATGCTACAAATTGTGGGCATGAGCTGTATGTTTAAAAAATTACTCAATTTTACATGTATTTTTAGTAGTTAGGTTGAAATTTTGGATTGATTGTAATATCTATCTTTTCCAATCCCGCAGAAACAAAAGAAAACCAGATTTCCTGAATGGAATGAAACATTGGAATTTTTGTTGCCAGAAGACACATGTATTTCAGACCTTAGTGTGATAGTGACAGTATGGGACAAGGATAATTTCAGTAGCGATGATTTTATGGGACAGGTCTGTTGTGTTGTGAATAGATTCTTAAGCACACAAAAAATCCATGGTGTGCACTATTTGGATTATAGAATGTAAAAACATATACATTACTTTTTTCTAGAATATTTTGGTTGATTCTTAAAAATTGTCAAATTTCCTACACAGGAAGAACATTAGTGCATTTTAGTTTGATGAAAATGTATGTAACTGATGCAGATATTAACAAAGTTTTACAGAGTTCAAACTTTTTTTTTTTAAAAGTGGTATTTCGAAATTTTTGTAATATATCTCATTTTATAAAAAATAAAGGGACGTATGGCCGAGTGGTGTAGATACTTGACTGTTGCCATGAGATTCATGGGTTCAATTCTCAGTGAGAACCATGGAAACTTTTCCAGGTTAATTTTGTGTTAAGTCCCACAAGTTCACCCAGCTTTAAATGGGCACCTGTCTGAAGTTGGGGAAGTAAAGGCGGCTGGGCATTGTGCGAACCACACAATCCCTTAATTTGCCGAGGTTATAGAAACAGATGAATCCTATACTTCATTTGCCCTGATGGCCCGTTAGGGCTAAGGGAACTTTACTTTATAAGAAAGAAAACCAAAATCTTTGTAGATGTAAGTAAATGTAAAAAAAATAATTTTCTTTTCTTGTGGCTTTTTTATTGTATGCTGTTTGTGCTCCGTTGATGTCATCCATTTTGTTGCAGATGACCTACTTGTTTTGGTCTTTGTTCTTTAATTCATCTCTTTTATTGTTAATGTTTTTAAAGATCTAAAGCCATTATCATACATTTCAGATACATCTTGACTCAGAAGATGTAACTCATGGCACTATAAGAAATTGGCATGCTGTTGCCAGAAGACCTACCAGCGACAGATGGGCCCGTAGAGCCAGGTAAAAATTGAAACCATCTACCAATTATGCATTATTATTATTTCTACGGCTGTCAAAAAGTTGATTAGAAATTTTTTTTTAAAAATACTCTGTGAATTCAATATATTGGAATTGGCGTGAAATGAAATAAAACATGTTCATGTGAATTTTGAAAAAAATATGTTCTAATTATTGTTTTTTATAACTCTTCAGTTGAGAATAAATTGTTTGGCCATGATAATAATTTTTTTATAATTTTATAAATCACCCTTATTTATACATTATACATGTATGAAGATCATAATAGTAATTAAAAGTCCTTAAATAAGTTTCTTTTTTGCATCTTCTATACAGTCGAGTGGACAGGGGGAAAATACGAGTTAAACTTCAGCTTCTGGAAGAGATAGTTTTACCTTCCTCTTGTTACCGCCCAATCAATGAACTTCTTGCAGATGCTGTCAAGGTGCGTTTTTTATTTCGTCTAAATTGTAAACATGTCTTTGGGAACTTTTTTTTTTTAATTCTGTTATGATGAGCTTTTTTTTTAAGCTCTTAACTTGTCACACTTTCTGTGTGTGGGTTTGTTTGTAGATATTGTAACTCAATTTTGGACCTGTTCTCATTTAGTGAGAAAGCTTAAGTTTGGCACATGAGTAGATTCTACATGACAATACAGTATTTTAATAATTTAAACTCCATGAATTAACATTTTTTTTAGAATGGAGCTAATTACTTTTTATTAATGTTTATAATAGGAAAAAATACACCTTAAGCTTATGATGTCAAAATTATTTCAGAGTTAGAGCGCCGGTACATAAGTGTGCTAAATAATGACCTTTTTTTTTTTATAAATTTCAATTCTTTTACAACTAAAAAGAAGCTTTTATTATTATATATTATATTAAAATGCACTAAATAGTAAATGATTTTTCTTTATATCATTCATATATTTTTGTAAAATTATCATTGTTAACATTAAAAGGGTGGTTGAAAACAAAATACTGGACTAAATGTGTCTTAAAAATAGTTTATAAATAGCAATTAATAAATAAATAATCTATGTATCAAGATGGGCAAAAGTGCTTATATTTTTAGTTATGGCAATTTTTGTTAAAATATGATCTAAGGAATTATTATGTACTATTTAGGGCATTATATTGTAATATTATTTTTAAAAAGACTTTTATATTCTAAAAACTATTTTTACTTCAAGAGCCAGGATCTTGGCCATCTGATCTGGGACATGATAGAACAAGACAGAACAATAGAGCTTGGAGCCATCGCCATGTCACTAGTCCGATTCTACCTCAGCCAAGAGTTGATCTTTGAATTCTTGGATGCTGTCATTATCAGGGATATATCGAAAACAGAGGATGTTAATACTTTATTCCGTGGCAACACACTGGGTACCAAGGCTGTGGATAACTTCATGAAAGTAAATATTCCTAAATAGATCTAAATATTCCTAAATAGATCTTAATATTCCTAAATATTATTCCTAAATAGATCTAAATATTCCTAAATAGATCTTAATATTCCTAAATAGATCTTAATATTCCTAAATATTATTCCTAAATAGATCTAAATATTCCTAAATAGATCTAAAAATATCTTTTTTTTTTTCTTTTCTTTTTTTTTTTTTTTTTACCATAGGCTTAAACAAAACCCAAACTAATTACAGGTACCCCTATTGCTTCCTATAAGAAATGAAAGGCAAACATTAAGAGATTAAATGATTTTTTTTTAGTTGCATGTTGTTAATGCGGCACTGACATATACAGATTAATTGCTGTACTTGTCTGCTAATTTGTTTAACTATCTATGCATGCTATAAGAAAGCTTTAAGTAAAATATCTTTTTAATTAATTTGCTACTCTTCTTGTCCAGTCCTTAAAAAATATACTAATATTTCATTTTTCTTATAATCAAAGCCTGCATCTAATGGTGAAGGATGGTATTATTGTTTGTGTAATGGATTTAATTTGTTATACAATTTTTAGAAATGCATGATATGCTTTTTACTAACAGATAGGATATGTATGTCATTATTAGAAGATTACAATAAAATATGAATACATAAGAATGAAACCAGCAATGTACGCTAGATGTTTAGCATGGAAATCTATATCCTTGAACCAAAAACTACTAAATACAGCCTGCAATTTCCTATTGACTATTGAAATCCACATTTCTAATTTAGTTTTTTAAAATTTGATTTAAAAAACAAACCAATTGACATTCTTATATTGTTGAATGGTTACCTACTTACTGACATTTCTGACACAAGGAGAAATAGGGAGAGTGGCAGTCTGAATTAAGGGGGGGGGGGCTTTGACCATGAAATGATTAGGGTGAAACCTTTACATTATGTTGAGAAGGGGGGGGGTGTAAGAGAGAGAGAGGAAGCCATAGTATCTAAGATATCCTGGCAAAATGTAATAAAAATAAATTTTAAATTGTTCATATTTTATTATTGTATTTCTTGACAACAAATTTGCAAACTTAATCTCTGAAACAATGTAAGTATTTTATATTTATTAAGTCATATCACAAAATGCGAAAATTACAAAACTTACACCTTATTTGATTTAGTTATTTTTATTTTCTCTTGACTTAGTGGTTTTTGGAGGACTGGTTCAGAATACCTCTTTTTAAGTCATATATATTTAGAATTATGTAATAATTATGGGGTACAATACTTTTGTTTCTCCCAAGAAAGTCTCTAAAAAAGTCTAATAAATAGAATTTTGAGACTTAACAACAGTTTTAGTTTAGAGTCAATTGAAGAACATATACATTATATGTATAATTTGATGGGACAAGTAAAATATTAGCATAAAATATTTCTGACAACTTGTGTAGTTGGTTCAGCAAAGTCAGCATTCAGAAAACCCATCTCAAAGAAATGTATGTTGTTGAAAAAATGTATGTAAGCCTTATTTTTAATGGAAATATTGTTTTAAAGAAACAATTTAATTGTAAAATCTTGCATTTACCTGTGGATTCTGGGTTGGAACCACTAAATTTTTCAGATCCTGGTAAAAAATTACCTATGTCTTCTGTGTTTCCAAGATGGCCATTGCACTATCAGCTTTGTTGGGGAGGATAAAATATCTCTTAACCTAAAAGATTTAAATGAATTTTTTAAAAACAATAAGAGTAAATTATGGAAATGGGAAAAGATGATGTTTACAAACCCCTCTCCCCCACTGTTTATCAAGCCATTGGGGTGTTAAGAGTGCCATATCTTACCTTCCAAAGCATCTTCAGGGGAGTGTCTTTTAGATATTTAGTGTCATATTATTGCTACAAAAGCTCCCCAAGGTTGGAAAGGTGATGGTGATTATTAGATTTTCTTCTAAGAACTCAGTGTATTTATTTAAAAATACATTTGAAACCAATGATATTGATCACAAAAAAAATAAAGGAACTAAGGTTATGTTAACATTAGAATTTTCAAATATGCAAATTTATATTTCTATAAGATATGTGACTAGAAAAAATTTACTAAATATGCAAATTTATATTTCTATAAGATGTGGGACTATAAAAAATGTACTATCTCTAGACACCATTATCTATGTTTATTAAGATGTTTCATAATTAGCAGAAATTACAAACCCTAGCCTATATTATTTTTAGTTAATATATGTTCTCTTGACTCAGAGACTATTGTTAGTTCAGGTTACCACAAAGAAAAAAGTGTAAGCCATGTAAAGAGTTTGGAAAACAAGAGTAATAATTCTCATATTGCAATACAGCCTGTGTATCCGGCTAGTTTTACATAAAGAAAAATATTCTGGTGGTTACCTCATATAATTTTTAAAATTGGCCGTAGTTAATCCAGGTTAAAATATTCTAAATTTATCCACCACTCAGGTGCTAGCCATGCCTTACCTTCAAAAGGTACTTAAACCCACAGTGGACAGAATAATCAATGAAAAGAAGACAGTTGAGTTGGATCCTTGCAAGGTGAACAGTGTCCGTGGGTGAGTTAAAACTATTATAGGAAGGAGAATTTTGTGGCAAACAATCCTGAACAATGACTTATTTTTTCTATTCCGAGGAGCACTATTTTACCCCAGGAAACTTTAACAAGGCTTAGAATAACAATTACCTTCTCTGTTTATTTTGGATATGGTTTTATTTTATTTGACCAATTTACAAAACAAAATCTTTTATTTCTAATACAATATTACACAGTTAATATCATAAAAGAATTGAACAATAAATCTTAATTACAACTGATGACTAGATTAAAAAAAAAATCATGAATGAGTTATAATTGTACTGTCATATGTCATCTAGAATTTTCTGATTCCAATTAAAAAAAAATTGTTGGCATTAGTTTTGTTTTTTATTTGTATAGGGTTTCATGCCAAATCTGATTTGCAGAGATGGATGTATTGTTTCTGTTAAGTCTTAGAATTATTTATCCAAGGGTTGTTTTAACATATTAACTTTTCATATCATATGCTACAGCAGTGATTTCACTGCCCATGTGTATTGTAATATTCATTCATTATTTATCAGCATGCTGTAGTTTTAAAATTCCTATCGAAAGAATGATTACCAGTATAATAGCTGCTTATTCAAATGTTATGAAAGTTATAGGGATAAGGCTACATTTTTCTTCAGTGCTTAATAATCTTTTGCTCATCAATTTAATTTGGTTTCAAATATTCATGTTCCATATTTAAGAAATTAGATTTTTAAACACTTTCTTGTCTCTCAATTTCAAATTTTAACTAACAACTAATTCTGTGTTTACATACTTTTTCAAAATAATGCATACTTTATACTAATGAAGATGCATTCACATAGTATTACATACATCAATAGAAATTGAAAAAGTTGGTAACATTTTCTATGCAAAAATTTAATTGGAGTAGTGAAAAATATTGAATACAGATTTGTTATAAAGACAAAAGAGAATTTTAATTTTCAGGATGAAAAAGTAATTTGGTCATATCTATTCTATAAAACCCTATAAGTGCTTTTGAAACTAACCATTATTCTGTATTCTTTACCATTCCTGATATGAAAAAGAGAAAACACATGAGAAATACACAAAGTGTTAATTTTCCTATAAAATTATTTTCTGTTTTTTGATTAACATTTATTACCAATATATGACCAAATATCTTGTATTGCATAACATTTGAATTTTTCTTTTCTTTTTTTTTAAAAGTGCAATTGCTGTTCTAAAAAAAATAATTCATAACTGCATGATTTGTAAACTTCAGTAATTTAGAAGCTAATTTTTTTTCATTTATTCAAACTATGAACTCAAGTCGGCGGCACAGTCTTCACAGAGAGTCTGAGGAAAGTTTTGTCAATCACAGTTTGGAAGCCCTGGAGGACTACACCTGTGAAATCATCAACAGTATTGTTGGCTCCATCACATATTGCCCGCAGGTTTTGAGGCGCGTTTTGAAGAATATCCAGGTGCGGGTCAGAGAGAAGTGGCCCAAGGAAATGTTCGAGGTGTTTTTACATTCACAGCTTATCATTCATTTTACTGTCATACTGTGAGATATTGTCACAGAATGATCTTTGTATCTGCCTTAGAAGTCTTTATTTACAGCTGGCACTTTTTTTTTTCCTTAAACTCTTTGAGACTGCATAAGGCAGATCTCTGGATGCTGCTCTTTATATTTCACTAGTTCCACTGGCCTTCTAACAATGCTGCTCTTGTGATTCAATTTCAACCTAATTGAAAGGTCCCCCTTATAAGAAAGAGTTACGATTAAAAAAATAATTTTTTTTTGTTATGTTCATAATTTTAAAAAAATTTCTTTTTGAACCTGCAGGATGTCCCCTACATAGCAGTCAGTAGCTTCATTTTTCTCAGGTTCTTTGCCCCGGCAGTGATGTCACCGAAATTGTTTTCTCTCAGTGATCAGCACCCCAACTTGAAGGTCATACGCACTTTTACTTTGCTTGCCAAGGTGAGTAATTTTAAGTCTCAAGTAGTCAGAATTTTTTTAATGAAGTTTTTTAGAATGCAGTTTTTCTGTACTATAAGATTTTCTAAAATGTTTATAAAGTGCATTTTAAGGCTTACAGTATTATTTCTCCTAGATTGTGCAAAGCATTGGCAACCTGATTCCAGGGTCCCTAGGGAAAGAAGTATGGATGGAGCCACTGGTGCCACTTATTTCTCAAAAAATCACAGAAGTCAAGAACTACTTAGATTCATTGGTTGATGTTGGAGATTTTTCTGGTAACGTGTAATTTTAAATTTTAGCACCCTGCAAGTTTGGGCACCAGATTTATCTTTTTTAAATAATAGTTTTACATATGATGTTTTGTAAAGTGCTTTGGTAATTTTTTTTTGGCTAACAGCTGCTCACAGGTATCTGGTCAGACAGCAGAGCAATGAAACGGTTCTCATCCAGGGTTACCTGCATAAATGTCACTACCATTGCAAGCGCCTGTTCCGTCCCATAGTTCTGAAGAAATGTTACTTCTACTTGACCAGAGTTATGTTGTGTTACAGGAAGACCCCAGAAGATGTAAGTTGTTGACACACTATCAGGTGACCAAAATTTTGGTCAGTTTAATTTACAGGGAAAAACAAACAATTTCTTTCCGAAATACCAAGGTAAATTATTTTATTTGGAATATTTGAGTTTCGTACTTACAGCTAGCTTTGACTGATTAAGGCAGATCTTGGGATGCTGCTCATTGCGACTTTATTTTGTAAATTTGTTTCTTAATGTTAGCTTGTGCACTGAGATTTTAAAATAATTAAGATAAGTAATGTTGCTGATTGTATTGAGATTGTTAGCTCTGTGACACATTGACTTATTTCTGTAAAAAAAATTTTGTAATGTTATTTTGAACAAATTTTTCACTAATAATTTAACTAGGCTGCTCTTAATGACAATGTTTGAGTGTAGTGTTTGAGTGTAATGAATTCTAGAATTTTCAGTAAAGCACAATCACACACATTTTTTGACATTATTGACTTTTTAATTTCATTTAGTGAAAAATTATTATTTTCTTGAATTTCATTTCTATTTCGTAATTGCTCATTTCCTGACTGTCTCTTATCATCTTAGTCTCTCCCTCTGTTTCACTCTCCAGTCTAAAAAAATATTGAAATGTTAATCATTACTGTTCAAAGCTGAAAATAATATCATCCCCTTTAAATCATCCAAATGTGTAAAGTCCCTGTAAGGATGAGATGAAATCCCTTAGATCCTATAAACCACTAATGGGACGGTTTTATGGTGCCCTTCTTTCATCCCCACCATAGCCGATAGTGCAATGGCCATGGAGGCACCACGGGAGATATATCGGGAACTTGAGCCAAGACCTGAAAAATTTCCTTGGTCCTCACCGGAGATCGAACCAGGTACCTTCAGATCGACAGTCGAGCGCGTTACCGCACGACCATCCGTCCCCTAAATCATCCAAATAAACATGTGCAGTATTAGCCTATACTTTGTGTCAAATATTTGTTTTCATATCTATTTCATATTTCCCCTGCAACATACTCACCTTCAAAGTAAATGACATTTTTTATTAGTTGTCTAATTGAATAACCGAATAGAGCCTCAACAAATTGTTAACATCTTTACAGGAAGACACCATGGTTATGGTGGAAAACATTTGTGCTGTTGAGAAGTTGGACTATGGTGCCCTAGGCAAATCTAATATGGGTCAGATCATCCACAAAACATCTGATGAGAGCACTGCCATCATTTACTTCCAGGCTAAAGTACAAGTTCCTTCCCTTTTTTTAATCTAATACACTATTAAATAAAGGCTTGATAGCTTTGTCATTGGTCATTTTTAAAAACTGTATCTCTGTATAAATACAGCACAAATTGACTATAAAAATCAAAGGCTAAGAATAAAATTCAGTTACTAAAAGATAGTTTCTTTGCCTTAGGATGTAAACGAGCTGACAGCGTGGATATCAGCCATCAGGAAAACTTGTAAGTATAATGTCTGCAGAGTTGAAACTTTCCATCCTGGAGTTTTCAAGGGAGACAAGTGGAACTGCTGTCGCAGAGAACAAGACATAGGTTTGGTGCAGATATTTTTTAATCCATTTTTATTTAACTTGTTCTATCTGGCCATTCTGGTCTCTGTTTTGGGAAGTTTGAAATCACCTATCAAATTAATGTGATATTTTTAACACTTGTGTATTCTTGATGACTATTTAAAAATGTTCCACTCAATTAATTAAAATCTTTTAGATTGCGAAGCTGATTATTTTTTGGAAGTGTGAATAAAATGGGGAAAATGCTGAAATAGATTATAGTGTCATGTACAACACCATTCTGAAAGAGGAGTGAAACTAAAAACAATACGGAAGTTCAATATGGTATTGAGGAAGGTTTAGATGATGTGCACAGATCTATTAAGTATTAGTCTACTGAATTGGTTTTTTTAGACCAGAGTATTGACATGTATCGATAAAGTCAAGAGATGCAAGGTTTTTTTTTAATCAACAACAATACCAAACGTGTGTTTTTCCTGAATGAAGGTTCCAAGTTCATGACATGTGTCACCCACTCTCCCCTCCATCCCTGTCATATTTGGCTTTACTTTTCCTCCACATAAGTCTTGCTTACCCTACCCTCCACTATAGTACCCTATCCTCCACTATAGTACCCTACGCTCCACTTCCCATCACATAAATAAAGACACTGCATTTCTATCTCATATGCTCCTTTTTCTTCTACAAATAATATTGTAGCCATAAAGTAGTCGCTCATATATTATTAACGTGTTTTTTTTCTTTATTTTTAACCCCAGTCCCATTTTTGACAGAAAGATGACGTTACTTGTGGCTTACCAACCAACGTACCAACTCTGTCCCAAAAAAATTGACTCGTAGATCCATCGTTTAAAACCCATGGCACATGCTAATCAAATTAGTGGTGCACGTCTGCAGATGTTCACTAATTGTATCATTTAGGGTCATTGTATAATTTAGAATTAAGAAATGACAATCATATTGTTTCAAGGTCAAATAGCTGCTACGATTTATGTAAATGTGACAGTTCTTGTGTTAGGGCCTTTTTTCTTGCATTTTTTAAACAATCTTTTCCGATCAATTTCTGTTTATAGAATTGAGTTCCTCACCGATTTTTTTCTTGGTTTTATTCCGCAAATCTGAAATAACAGCATTTTAGTAAAAATTAATGCATTAAGGCGTTAGCAATAGAAAAATGTAATCGCATAATTGTTTTAGCACATTTATTACACATTAACTGCAGTTAATCAGCAGCCCTACTAAAGAGGTATGGTGGTTAAACACTGAGTATTTCTATTACTGGTTGTCACATGTAGAATAAAATATAGAGAAAATAATAACTCCAGGTGTGTAAGTTTAAAAAGCAAAGTAAAGTTCCCTTAGCCCTGCAGTGCCATTGGGGCAGATGAAGCGTAGAATACATCTGTTTCTGTAACCTCAGCATGTAAAGGGATTGTGTGGTTAGCACAATGCCCAGCCGCCTTTACTTCCCTAACTAGAGTCAGGTACCCGTTTAAAGCTGAGGGACATTTAAACCAACTTTCACAAGGACCTAGAAAAATTCCCATGAATCCCACCAAGGATCTAACCCAGGACTCTCAGGTGGACAGTTGAGCGCTCAACACCACTCGACCATCTGTCCCCCTGTAAGATGAAACATGAATATTTACACATCTACAGAGGTGATTTTCCTGAAACCGCGCACAGCAATTCTCACTTGACCAATGGCCGACTACCCACCAAGTGCCCTCTGCCCATACACCCAGGCCCATTCTATCCTCCACACACACGCATTAGCATGAATAACCTGACCACAGATTGACATCCCCCCCCCCCATGCATTGTGAATATTTTTCCCCAACCCATACCCAAGTATTGTGGGACGGATGGCTGAGTGGTGTAGATACCTGAGTGTCCTGGGTTCGATCCTCGGTGAGAACCATGGGAATTTTTCCAGGTGAAATGTGTTTCAAAGTCATCCCACAAGTCCACCCAGCTTTAAATGGGTACCTGACTTTAAGTTGGGGAAGTAAAGGTGGCTGGGCGTTGTACTAACCACACAATCCTTTCATATGCCAAGGTTATAGAAACAGATGAATTCTACACTTCATCTGGCCCGATGACCCTTGAGGGTAAGGGAACTTTATACCCAACTATTGACAATCACTTGTTAAAACCCCTAACATTTGACCCTCCCCCAAAATATGATACAGTGAAAGAAAATGTTACTGATTGTAGAAAAGTTTCAGATGCATTAAATTCCTTTCAGCACCAGGATGCAGCCCCACTTACCATGGTGTTGTGTTGGGAGACTGGCAGGACCCCCTGGATCCAGATGTTGATGCCCAGATTATCTACAGCCAGATTGCTCACAGCAAGGATAAAATCAGGTATGCATGATGTCAAGTTTTTGTATTAAAGGGAAAACTAAACACTAATTTATATAAGTGTCCAAAGTAGAGACATCCCACTAAACATACAGACATGTAGATAGTAATTTTAAATGTGGTCCTATATTTCTAAAATGTGAAATCTTTCAGACTATTTTAAGTAGGATTCAAGGGAGTGTTTGTTATGGCACCACTGGAAGAAGTCACCATGGAGATGACCTTATCTGCAAGTTGTCTATAGCACAGTCTTTTCTTTTATTGCAGGAAGATGCAGCATGATCTTCGGATGACCATTGCTGGCAATGATCCAGCCAAATCCAACAATCACAGAGACACCAGTGATGCAGCGATGGCCAGTTTGTCCCTTGTGTCTGGATTATTGGATGTCACAGAGCAACTTGCCATGTCACACCAGACGTTTGTTGAGACCAGCCCCAGACTCTCTCACTGCCTAAGATCTCGAAGTGTCAGCAGCAGTGTGAGTGGAGATGATGGCTTGCTCTGACTCTTTTTTTTTTATTTTTCCCCATTTTTTTTTCACTTCTCCCTCCTGTTAGAAAATTATATTTCTTCAAACTCTGTTTCATGTCTCAAATAGATGATATTTGTATACCTTCAACTCTGTTTTATGTCTTGTATAGATGATATTTGTATTCCTCTGCTAACTTCTTTGTATTTACCATGTTATGCACTATTTATTTATTACCTTACTTAACACCTTTTTGAACATCTGATGTTGCTTTCTGTGTTTATTGAATCTTATCAGCGGAGGGATTTTTTTTTTCATGGTATTTAGGTGCAAGAATACTTTATAAATGCAAAGTATATTTGTCTGCAGCAGCTATATATTACCTACCCTGTGCCGCTGTTCACTGTGTGAGCCATCTACATGTATTGCCCTATGTGTGTTGAACTTCAACTTAATGGCACATTTGCTGTTTTATTTGTAAAGAGGAAATCTGTCTTCATTTTTTGTTTTAATGTATTGAGCCCCTTAATAAATAACTGAATTAAAAAAAAAAAGTGACTGTGGTCATTATATTTAGGCAGCAGTTTATTCATCCAGTTTTAGTCTTGTTTTTTTATCAATTTGAAAAATAAAAACAATAACATTATGCCATAAGGTTCTATAAAAAGAAAGTTATTAAAAATTCAAAAAAAATTATCCATCATTTTTTTATGTGCATTAAAAAAAACTTTTACCCCATTACTTTATTTTAATAGGTTAACCGTTTTGTTTCAAAACTTTCATTGTAACATATTTGAAGGAAGATTATTTCGGTAGATGTCTCTATTTATTTCTTTGACCATTTCCTCTTGTAGCCAATGTATTTTGCTGAATTTGTGTACAAATATGTATAATTAGTCGAGTTTAATCTCATAGGATCCAGCAGCTTTTTAACTGTTTCATTTTATCCGTTGTTTCCCCTTGCCATAAACACCATTCCAGTCTGTGATAGCTCTACTAACGACATTCATCTTTTGACCAGATCATTCAGGAAACACATTTGTATATGCAGTCTGGCACTGCAGACTGAAGTAAGAGTATTTTACTGCATTCTTCCATTTGTAAATAAATGAATTTTACAGGATGGAGTAATCATGGTATATTTCTACAGATCATAATAATCTTAATGACAGTCATGATGTGTTATTTTAAAAAAAGATTATTTTTTTTTTGTAAATTCTTATTTTCTCCATGATCTCTAAAATATTGAGTTGATTATTTGATGTTTTTTGGTTTTGTTTAATTTTATTTGTTGAAAGTTTGTAAAATCATATTTATTATTTTCATATTGATTGTCAGATCTTAATTCATCGATATTTATCCAATTCTTTTGGCCCTTGGGACTGTTGTAGATGTTAATTGTAAAAGTGGACATTGTGAATCTCATGTGTTGGATGTTTACTTGTATATCTATTTATAACATGATGGATTTATATCTCACACCTATCCTGAGGACACCATACTGTTCTGTATTGTGAGGCGAGAAGGAGAGACATTTTGTTTGAGTCTTTTGACACATGTTCAGTGATTTCTTGGTATTGTTACTTTAATTTCAGCCGTTTTAATCGAAACTATCCTAACCGTGCAGTGTATTAAATATGATAACAATTATCTCTCTCCCTTAGCCCTGTACCATACTCAGCACCATTCACTCATGAATATATTTGCCTTGTCTGTTTAAATAGTATTAATAATATGTTTTCCCCCCGATTGTTTATATTGTGATATTTGTACTAAAACAGGGCAGTTATTGTTTTTTCTCACCTTTTTTATGTATTTATGTGTTAAATATATTTTTTTTAAACTCTTTCTATCTAACCTTACATATATATATAACATCTAGTCCCACTGTGTTTTAATCCACACAGTAAAAGTTTATTACACATGTGAAACTTTTATTTTTTAAAAAGGTGATGTTTGAAGCTGGTGATACTCTTCAACAGTGTAGATCTATGCTAAAGTTCTTTTTTTTTTTTTTTTTTTTGTCACTTTAACTTTCTATTCAAAATTATGGACTGAGATGTTTTACAGCTACATACCGTTTTATAACTGTTTAATACAGCAGCAGATTGTTCTTTCTTTTTTTTTTTTTCATTTAAATTACAATGCTAGAGTCATTTTGAGGCATTTCTTGAATAATTCATTTTGAAATATCTATTCAAAGAAATTGTTTGTGGTTTCTCTTTATGCGGATCAAAAATTCTAATTTATCTTCAATTAACTGGTAATAATGTCACATTCCTTCATTTATCACACACTAACCTTAAAATGAATTTGAAAAAAAGAAATATCTTTTTAAACCTATTTAGTTCCATTCATAATATTTATTTTTTACATTTTTTAAAACATTCCAGTGAATGTATATTTACATTCTTTTGTCCCATTGACTGCAGTAAGCCCTACATTTTATTTACTTCAGTAATCTTGTAGGACATGATATTCAATATTTTTGTCACATTACATTTCTGTGCTAATTGTCTTTTATAGTTTAAATTATCTGCCCTTGGTGTGAAGAAAATAAAAACAGCTTGATTTAAGTTTTATTATTTTAATAAGCAGTTAGCCACGACCTCCGCCAAACTTTTTCTGCAGAAATGGAGAATTTTTCAAAATTATTTAAGTAGATCTTAATAAACCGTGATGGTCTCTCACAGAAGGTTTGATCCTTTAATGATTATATATTAAAATTTTTCACTGATAAGTTCATTAAAAAGGATGGACTTGTTTGTACCAGTTTGAACTACCGTGTGTTTGACCTGAGCTATCAGTCATTTAATTACATTATTTTCTAATCCCTGAGCTCATCCATCCCCAGCCTAAAAACTTGTATCCACTTTGCTTGTCCTTAAAGTGAAAATCTCAATGCCTTTACACAGAGTATATACCCTTTTCAACAAAACAAAGTCGTACACAGTCATGCTTAGTTGGCTAATTCTAATTTATGCAATTACTAGATAACAATTGCATTTTCACTGTTGTGTTGACCCCCCCCCCCCCCATCTTGCTTAAGAGTTTAAATTTGAATATCACAACTCTATATAAAGACCCAAAAAAAAATTAGGTATATCATCACCAACAGCTATTCCGCTTTTTTTTTAATCACCCTTTTTAGATTGGTGAAAGGTGTTTTAGAGAGATACTCTGTTATTGTTGTAGGGGCATCACCTTGTTTATATTTTTATTTCTTGAAAACTATCTGGTAGGTCTTGATTTTTTCCTTAGCATGTGATCCCTGTCCCTTTGTTTTCTTCTCTAAAACTTGATATCTATCTGCTTTTTTTCAAAATTTATATATAAAGGGCTTTATTTTCTTGCCAAAGAGTAAGAATGATCAAACAGAAACTTTATCTTCACATTTCAAGTTAAATACCTTTTTATTTGTCTCTTATGTAAACGATAAACACACTGCTTTTTTTAATTACATCACTGTTTCAAATAGATATTCTAAACTCAAATGCTACTCAGCAGTGAAATAATAATTTGTATTGAAATTGCAGTACAGCTAAAATCAATTAGAAACTTTGGGGTGTTTACTGTAAAAAAAAATAAAAGCCTTAAAACTTTCTTCCTATTTTAGCCCAATGAGCTGATATCTTAGCCACACGATGTAAATAATAATCATGCTGGTGCCTTCAACTCAACATTTATTTATGCATGAGGGTTTCAATGGTCAGTTGTTGTTTTTTTTCAATCTGTCATTATTTTAGAGTAACGGAATAAAAAAAAAGTTCTAATTTCCTGTATATGCCAGGTATTACTGTGCATATGCCAGATACTACTGTTTAACCACAGAGTAGAAATACAACAGAATGTGATAAACCTTTAGGGCTTGCCCCCTTCAATTGACTATTTCCTTATTAAATAATTTAGAAAAATGTTGATTTTTGTAATGGTAAATTACCTTTGAAAGTAAAGGGAGAGAGCATCTATTATTGGTCAATAAAAGAGCATGTACGTCAGACTACTTCCTATTCAGCATGAAGTGGCATAAGGTTGCCCCATATTCTGCAAAAGTAAGATTGGTCAGATAAATTGTTATTTAAATCTATAAATTAATAAAATCCTCATTTAACTCAACTGCATTTATCTTAAATCAATGAAATCATCTTCTATAAAAAACAAAAAAAGTTCCCTATGCCCTTAAGTGCTCTTTGGAGCCGGTAAAGTGTAAAAATTTATGTTTCTGTAACCAGGGAAAATAAAGGGACTGTGGTGATAGCACAACACCCAACTGCCTTTGCTTCGCCAACTTTCTGTTCGGTACCCCTTTCAAAGCTTGACCCCCCCTCCCCCCCCCAGGTCAGCAGTCAAGCACTGTCCCCCTTAGTTAAGAATGCCCGATCGTTTTAATGGGGCCATTTGACATTTACTATGAAAATAAACGCATTATGTTCTATTTCTATTCTGTGGGGTAAACATTTTAGTGATGGTTTTGGTTGTTGTTGGGTTTGCAATATTTTTTTTTTCTATATCTCAAATGGTTCTCTGATATCTCATCATACGAGGCATTTCTTCATCATTGCACCATTTCATCATTGCACATTTGAGCATTATAGCAATTCATCATTATAGTATTTCACCGCCATAACATTTCATCATTGCAGTTAACTAAGCCTAAACCCTATAATGATGAAATGTCTCGTATGATGAGGTGTCTGGTCACCATCTCAAATGCCCTAATCTTTGTATAAAGTATTTTTTTTTTGCTATCATCTACCCTTATCCCACTTCCAAAGCAATCTCTCGTATAGTATTCTTTTCTCCTGAGCAATGTTGCAGGGTGTACTGTACAAGTTGTATAACCAGTTCATCAATGTTTATGTGTGCCTTTAATTTTGCCCTGCCCTGCCACTGGTAGTTCTTCATGGTCTTACTGTTTCATAATTCTTTATTTAAAATTTAAACCTTTCAGCATCTTTCTTTTTTTTTTTATTCTTTGACAAGTTTACCAACAATTTTTTATTTTCTTTGGCCTAGAATAGAACAATTTATTGTTCAGCACCAATTTAAAGATAACTGATTCTTACAATAAGCTGAAATTGATAATTTTATTGAATTTTCTTTTTATCTTTGTCTGTAACTAGATCACATCTATGTTGGATTTAGGAACTCACTATGTTTTTTTTAATCCTTGTATATTTTTGTGTACTGTTTTGTTAATTTAAAAATTAAATTAATTTTCAATTATTGCTTAAAAAAAATCATTCCTTTATAATTTATAACATTTAAACAATGAAGATATTTTTTTTTGCATAACATGAAATGTACATTTTGTAGGCTTTTATTTGCTCTGTGTAATCAGTTCGAAATTTGGACAAAACACTATTTTACAATTAAAATCTTATGTAGTCTGAAGCTAATTACCTTTTTGATAATTTGTACATAATGAGGGAAATTGCGGAAAGGGATTATGCTGTCAAGTAAACCAAGAATCTGTTATAGTTCAGAGATCTGAAGTTTTTTTGTGTCTTGGGCGCTATTTTTATTGTTTAAAAAAAATAAAGTTCCCTTAGACCTAAAGGGCCATCGTGGCAGATGAATTCATCTGTTTGTGTGACCACGAAATATAAAGGGAATGTGTGGTTAGTACCATGCCCAGCTGCTTTTACTTCCCCAGCTTAAGTCAGGTACCAACAAAAGCAAGTATTAAAAAAAAAATATATAAAACAACAGATTTTTTTGTCTTTTTATTTCACACTAGGCGCACCACTTAACTTTAAAACATAAAAAGAGAAATACTTAGGACCCTAAAATTAAAAAAAACAAACTTTTTAGAAATAGATTTTATATTAAAATGTACTAGTAAATTATAATTCTTCAGATCATACACATTTTTATAGAAATTATATTGACTAAATAAAAGTGTGAATGCCAGTTTATATCTCTTGTTTTATGAAAACAAGCAATTAAGCCTGTTCCATTCTGGACACAGGACGTGTTAGCGCATTTTCATGTTATGTATCAGTACGTTTGTTATCTTTCAGTAAATATTTGTAAATTTTGGAAATGTTTATAAATTCAGTTATGTAATGCATATATCTGAAAAAAGATATTAAAAGGACGTTTCTTTATATTTGAAAACAAAATTATTTTCTCTTAAATCTAACTACAAGTGGTTTGTGGTCACTGAAATAGGACTCATAATTGAAACATTCTAAATTGTAGTCATTTAATCGTCCGAAAACTCCCTCAATTGTTGAATGTTTATATAAAGTATGGGAAGTAAGTCATGTTGAATAACTGTTACAAAAGTAAATAATGATTACGCCCCTTTGATTAGCTTTTATTATTTATATTTAAAATATGAGCAAAACGGTACATAAAAAACTCTTATATTTTGGCCCTGAGAGGTCAAATCGCGAAATGGACTTTTGATGTACACATGGCAGGCCAAGACCTACACAATGATATATACATCATGGGTCTAGGACTTATGGTTGCTGAGATATAGGGCGGTCCATTATTAATATAGCTTATATAGTAAAAAACGGTACTTTATAAGGCCCCTTTTACGGCCCTGAGAGGTCAGATCGCGAAATGGAAAAAAGTCATTTCTTGGCAGGCCAAGACCTACAATATGATATATACATCATGGGTCTAGGACTTATGGTTGTTGAGATCTAGGGTGATGATGGACGGACAGACAGAGAAAACGAGGACAATAGAGGATTTTTTTTCGTAAATACTGTAAAAATGACAAAGTATTTTGAACTTAGTCTGTCTTAAAACTTTATTCATTGCTAAATTAAACAAGGTGTACTGGCAGCAATCTACTTTCATTAATAAACTGCAAGACAAATAAATGAAACAAATAATATATATCAGGCCCTAACGTTTTTAGTTGATAAAATTTCTATAAATATTTGCATGATATTGAAATTATGTTTTACTTATTTGTAAATTTGAATAAAACCCTGATTTTTTTACACAATTTGTTATAATAATACATACATAAGCTGTAGAAAATTGTGTAAATTGACTGATGGATAGTAAATATGTTTTGATGAATTAATCATAATTTCTTTTACCTATATTTAAAAAAAAATAATATTACAATATTAAAAAACTGTAAAAAAATTAAAAGAACAAGTTTAATCATTAAAAAAAATATTGCAATGTTTGTAGAAAGACCTGAGTGAGGTTTATAGATTATATTTTAATTGTAGACAAGCCGTTGTGTTATATTTTTTTTAACCTAAGTAAATCTATGAAATATTAAACTTACATGGGATTCTTTCCAGCTGTCTACATCTGGTCCATTCAAACAAACTGTGTAGCAGTGTGTGATTTGTACATACTTTTGTATGACAGAAGTGTTTGTAAATTATGAATTCGCTCTTGGGTTGTAATTCTTACAGAGTTTTATTCTAATTTGGGTAGTTCTTACCCAAATCTTCTCACTTGGGTGAAATGGTTTTCATTTTAATAGAAGAGTAAATTATTTTGTAGCATGATTTTGTTTAAGAAAAAAAAAATTTTAATGCCTAGAATAAACCCTTTTACACCTTGGCATTTACGCCTTCATCAAAACAATTCCCTGTCAATTATTTAAAATGATATAAATATTTTTGAGTAAATTCATTGAATAAATAAATGGTAAACAGGTTTAAAATTGAAATGTATAGTTTTTATTGTGCGTTGTGTAAAATGTATGTATACATACTTCTATATATGTCAGTACATTGCAGATTTTTGATTAATCACTTACACAATCTGCTGAATGACATTATTTTAATGTTGCTGTTTTTTTTAATCTTCTAATAAGGACATTACATTATACATGTATTATGGATAGTTTGAAAATTTTTGTGTCATTTTTAATTGTGAAGAAAATAGTCATCTAGAGACCTAAATTCATATTATTTGATGTAAGCTGAAGTGATTCTAACATTTAAAAATGTGTGTTTTATTATAATATATATACATGCATATATATATTTTTTTTAAAGAATTAATTCTTTTTTCTCATTATATTTTTTAAATTTATTTTTTAATGTAATATTTGCTTCTTTTGGCCTTTTGTAAGAATTTTTCATAAATGTTTAAATAAGAACTTCATTATAAAATTATATTGTATGTATGCTTACACCATTTTCTGTGTTGTACAATTACTGTTTTTTTTTGTATTAGTACATGTTTTACATGTATTTCTTTTCACTATTTGAGCATGACTTAATTATCTGCCCCTTTCAGCAATAATTGTTACCTCTTTGTAATCAGTGATCAATTCCATATTTCTTTATGAATATATTCTTTAGTGAAATACACAATATTTTAACCACCAAATTTTTATTTTATAAGTGAAAAACATTTCATAAAAACTTCTTACTTTTTCAATAATTTTTGGCTTCTACAGAAGTCGACAAGTTGAGATAGTTGGGATTCCTTGGCTTTAGGTAAAATAGCCAAAATAAAATACTATTGACTCTCTTTTAGTCCTTTAAAGTTGATCTTTTCTTTTTTTCCTTTGATATTCTAATTATCTATTTGCATTTCTTTTTGTGGAAAAAAACTAAAATTAAAAAAAAAAAATCATAGGTGGCTTGTCAATACCAAGAAAAAACATTTCTTGGTTTAATTTTATGAACTTTTAAAGCGTTAAATTTCTCAGCTACATGTATTTGCAGATACATAAACTGTTTCACTATTTCCAGATCACTTTTACATTTGTCATGCATTTAGTTTCTTTCTTTAATTGTCCACACTTGGGGCATATTATTGGTATCTTGTGCATTTCAACCTATATAAATATATATAGCCTATATATTTGCATAATAATTTTGAATTTTCAGTTTTTTTTTTTATGTCCTGTCACTCTTATTGAGCACCTATTTGAGAATTTATCTGTATGCTGAGTTGTCTTTCCCTTCTGATGTAACACTACTGACCACAACGAAAAAGCATCTTCAACAGGTCCTCTATATTTACACAAAGTCGCTTGCTTACTTTGTATGAATATTCTTAGCTTTTATAATATTGAAAAAAAAATGTTTTCCTCAATCAGTCTTTTGCTTCTTTATCTTAGTGCTTTTTATGAAATCATACAGATCAACTGTTAAAATGTTTGTTTTGAAAAAAAAAAACTTACCCTGCCTTCCTACCATGTTGTGACTGTCATGATCAGATAATGTATTTTTGTGTCTTCTATTTAGAAATTAAATACAAATGAGGGAAAACAATTCACTATTTTTTTTAGCACACCTTTTCTCTATTTCAATATCTTCGTTCATCTGTATAAAGATGTTCTGAACAATGCTTTTTTTTAAAACCTTTTATTTTACATAATTCAGTCCTTTTACAAACTTTCTACCATTTTTCTATGTCGGTCCTTGTGACTGTCTTTCTAGCCTATGATTGATGTACAACTTACACACTAAAATGAAACACAAATATAAACTTCAGAAAATTAGAACATTATTTTGCGTTGGGTATTAAATTTTTTTTTGTTTATTGTTTTTTTTTTGAGATATTATTAATACACATATTAGAATAATAGCGCCATTGATAAAACAAAAAATTATATTTTCCACAATGTTTTATTTATTTATTTTTTTTAATCAAGCTCCAAAATAGGATTATTAATCAGGATTATTTTACTGAGATAATGTTTATTTTATATTTTTGTTGTTTTTAGATATATATTTACACAAATGAAAGGTCATAGATTACTCTTTCACCATTCTTACACTGCCATAGATCTTGCATGTCCATGTCCTTTTATTATTGCTGTATTCATTTTGGATGACAACCTGAAGGCCAATCAAAGTATTTTTTTTTTAAATAAACCATAATTTTGTAAATCAATAATTTTTGTTCAAAACCACATGTGCAATAAAGACTTTTAAAAAATATAATTTTAATTGTTTTTATTTTATTATTAATTAGCACTAATTAGTCCAAAAAAAATGTATCTCTTAATGTCATGGGTCAAGACCTAAAACTCAACATTTTTTACATTTTCTAATTTTAACTAAAATTAGGGAATTAAAAAAATAATTGTACTGTATAACTATATAAAACTAAAATGGAAGTGCTGAAAAATGCACTTGAATGAAATCCTGAACACTTACAAGTTGAGTTAGGAATAAAAAGTTGCAATTTTTTTTTACTAAAACAGCCTTAACTCTCAACCATCGTAGCATTGACTTTTCGACCACCGGTGAGCGACAATTTTTTGGACGTTATAATTCTTTATATTTTTACTTTTGGTCAATTTTTTTTTATGTTTTATTATATATGTGCAACGCCGACCCTGGGATACAGTGGCAAAGAAAAATAGATTTTTTATTTTTGTAAAAATGTGGCACTTGGTAAAATATTCTAAGTTTTATTTTGAAAAAAGACATAATGCACTAGGAATTTTTGTCGTTGTGGCTCCCTTTTTTGACATAATGTCAAAAAAGGGTGTGCTTCGCGCGTATTGGAGGCCGGGCTGTTTGGTGACTAAGCATGATTTCTTGGGAAAAGTGATATTTGGTGATTTTTTTAATATGGAAGGGGTGACAAAAGTGATCAACTTTTAAATAAGTATAATAGCCTTAGAAAAACAAATAAATGGTGGAAAACTTTATTTTTTTATTCATTTAAATGTGTTTCCTGTCACTTATAATAGTAATATAGAAATTTTAATGATCAATTTTGTCTTGTCTAACATTGTGTGAAAATTATATGTCTTTTTTCACTCTAGAGGCATGAGTCCTTATTTTTTTTTCCAATTTCTATAGTATCATTTAAAGTTGAATAAAAAAAAATTATCAAAATTTTACGTCCAAATTTATTTATGTGTTGTACAAATGAATAATGTTTATGTAAATAATAAAGATTTTGTTTAAATTCTTCATACCTTTTTTTTTTTATTCTTACTGTTTGTGATGTATTTGTATTTTTAGTTAAAAAAAAATAATTAAAAAAATCATTTACACTATAATTTTACAAAATTAAAAATTTCTATTATATCAAAAGTTTTATATCATTAAATAGTTTATTCATTTCCAAATTTAACGACGTATAACTTCACTAGGTAGCTTATAACATAATGAAAAATGCCTAGTTTTACAAAACACCCTGAAATCAGCTTAAAAAAATTGCCGAAAATGAACAACAGTTAAGAGTTAAACTGATATGCATTTTCTATTTTGTTGCTGATACAGGTGAAATGAAACCTCATATTCCATTTCTGCAATTGTGGTGACTTTTTATTTATTTTTTTTTTTGTGGTGAACCCTATCAGCATGGTGGAAGTTACGGGTTAAAATCCCACTAATATCTCCGGTGGTGCATCTTTTGCACAAGGTGGGGATGAAGAAGGGCACTACAAAAAACATCCATTAATAGAATGAAAAGATAAATATCTCATCCTTACAGGGAGTTTATAAAAAAAAAATAGCTGCAAGCGCTAGGAATTGGTGCAGCTCACAATGAAAAATAATTAACTGCTATTATGACTCACACTCACAGCCAAATAAAAAAATTGAAACAAGATGTAAAATATCATTTATTTATCATATTATACACATTTAGCTTAGAATTCAATTAACTGAAAAATTTCAAAACATCTGTTTATTTAATTATTTTTTGCAGGTTTTAACTGACAGGGCATCTAAGAAAACTTCAAGTAAAATAAAAAGTATTTCTTTGGTTGAGCATCAAACTCACAGTTAATATTGATATAACTAATGCAATTACTAAACAATAATTTATCTTAAACACAGTGTCAATGCAACAGACTTAAAAAACAATTAATGTGAATGCACTTTAAGCACTAAACAAAGTACTTATATGTCTTATGGTCATGAAAGCTGCATATTTTTTTATATGAGTTGCAAAAAAAAACTTCAAAAGTTGTGTAAATTTAAAAATTCAACTAATCAAGTTGGATTTTCCAGTTCAGTATTCAACAACATAAGGCAGATATTTAGGCTCCTGTGTTGGGTTAAACCCATGCAAACCTGATTTAGGTTTTTTGGTGCATCGTTGTGGGTTCCAATGCAAGGAATCTGACAATCACAATTTGATGCATCTGACCTAATGCAGCTATAAAAAGAAAAAAAAGACATGGTGCACAGTCTAGTTTTTTTTTTTTTTTGCTGTAGTGTGTTAATCAGATTTAGTATAAAAAAAACACACTGTCTGAAAAATGCACGAAATGCATTATGTTTAAAGTATGTACCGATTGATAAACTTTAAGAATATTACCAACTTGTGGAAAAATCTTAAATTTTGGCAAAGTTGTGTTTGAAAGTCATCTTTTCATTTTTCACAAAATCACATTTTGACCGCAAACATGCCACTTCAAGAGATCCTGATAAGAAACTATTGGCTCTAAAGCAATGAAACATTCTATAAATTTTCATTTATCTGTTGCCTAGGTTTGCAAATGTATCTTTGAGGTTTTTTTTTAATCTATTTAAGGAAAACGGCTTTGACCCCATTTTTTGTTGCATTTTCCACTGAAGCACAAATTTTGGAAGAAAAAAAAATGAAAAACAATTTAGATATCTCAAAAGACTTTTTCTCTGGGGGCCTGAAATGTACATAGATCATTACAAAGTTTAAAAATTGTCAACAGAATAAAAATTGTGTTTGCTAGTATCTTTACAAAAGCTAATCCTTTTTTGCCAAGATGGCAAACCGAAAAGTTAAAAATCTTTTACAACTCAGGCTCAATAACTAAAACTTTAATTTTAGTAAGGAATTTTCCTAGCTCTAAATGAACTATATCTAGCCAAGATCAGAATAAATGCTTCCAAACTGTCTTCTACACAATTATTTCAGAAAAAGATTTGAACCAGTCTTCACATTTTTTTATATCTACTTTTTATTTTGCCTCAATATACATTCATATATATATAACTTTAAAAAAAAAAATACTTTTATTATATACAAAGAAGTAAAAATATATTTCCTTTAGCTCCTAAGGATTAATTATTTCATTTATTTCTGGCGCTGACACTTTTATTCGGTCAATAAATATACTTATATTTTTAAAAGAATTTCATTTGCTTTATACCTAGTAAAGTTTATATAAAATATTTAAAATAGCACGCCTGTCATAAAAAACAAACTTCAGAGCACCTGTTGAACTAGAGAAATTATAATTTCTTTCTGCTGTTTCCCCCTTTAGATAAAAATTATCAAAAAAGTAATTAGCTTCGGACTTTGATTAATTGACTCAAAAGTTTTAAAATATTGTATTGTCATTACACAAGTTAAAATTTTTTAATTTAATGGGCTCAGAGAAGTTGGTGATAATTGATTTTGAATTCCCCAAAACAAAGAATCTGTCTATATGTGTCTACCAAAAGGCAATGCGAGCGCTATAAAAAGCCTATAAAAAGTAAGTGGTTGTTTTCTTGTGTTAATTATTAACTTTCTTTTAAAGTGACAGCTATTAAAAAAATACGATTCAAATTTTTTAAGATTAAAGTGTATAATTTTCCATCAATTTACAGAAAAAATAGGAATAAGATATTTAAAATGTCAGAGATAAATTGTGTCTGTATATAAATAAAATTTACTTATGTCAGAGTACTATGAATTGCTGCTTCTAATCTATATAACCTATAGAGAAGAAATTTTCAGCATTGACTAATGCTCAGAACATAACTCTTGAAATTATAACACAAAGCAATGAGTCAAAGATAAATACTAAATGTAAAGAGATAAAAACCCACACAGTCACAAAAGTAAATTTTGTTACAAACACTTTAAATTGTATTATTTCATGGAGGGGGTTTAATAAAAGAGATACTCATAGAACAGTGAAACCGAGCTCATTGCCTTTTTTGGTTTTCTATTATTATTCCATGAAATAATTCTTATGGTGGGACGGATAGAGCTGTCTGAACTACAAACGTTCTTTAACATTTCATGTATACAAATGGTGTGATGATCATTATAATGTTATATCAAAATGTGACTAAAAACATCATTGCATGGACTCATTCTTGTCATTGTGGCTAACACATTCAATTTCTGAGAATTTCTCATCTTAAAAAAAAGGGTCCAGCAACTGAAGAAGTTATCATATACATGTATCACTATTTAAGAATTCAGTCAGTGGATATGTTTCAAAATAAAATAAGTGATTTCTTTAAAGAGTTCACCTGTTTCTAGTGACCACAGCAAAGTAGAAAAAAAAAAAGCACATTAACAAACCATCTTTTATTTCCCCCATATATCAGTTAAAAATTCTAAGCTGGGTGAAGTGCAGCTGGGCCACCGCAATCCTAGGGGGGGCCCACCATATTCATAGGGGGCCCCACCTCCTTTGACATTGATTAGTACTTTTTTTATATTAGTTATACATATATCCTTTTTTGGAGTGGAATGCAGACAGTGGGGCTTCAGTTATCAGACTTTTTGCCCTAACTGAAAGATGTCGTACAATATGGACTTTCATATCAATAGTTAAGCACTCTACCACATAGCTATCATGTTCCACAAATCAATGTCTAATTGCTAATTCATTTCATGATGACACATCAAGACTAACTAAATGTTAAGCTCAAACTCTGCTGACCAAACCCTAAAAAAAATACAAAAGAATCTCAGGCATTCTTTGAACTCAAAATGCTTTGATTGACATTAACATCCAGTGCAGTAAATAAAGGCAAAAAAAAAATATGTTCTATTCAGACAGGAATGTTAAAATTTAAAAACAAATACAGATGAGAAAAATCTTCATCATTATTTACTTACATATGATTAAAAACAAAATATTTATGTACATTCAATGTTTTGTAAAATGTAACAAAATAATGTTGTTTTTTTTCAATCACGCATACATTTTATTTTAGCAAAAATATTATTAAAAAAAAAAAGCCAAATGTAAATGGTGAAAGGCATTTTTTTTTAAAGCAGCGTTGTTATTTTTTCCAGTGTGCAGGCACAAGATTGAATAAGAAATAGACATGAAGTCCAAGTTTTCAACCATTAATACAGTTAAAAAAAATTCTTCCATTCAGTGTTTAAAGAAATTACATTTTTTGTTTAAAACTTTACACATTAAAACAGTATTTGAATATAGTTTTACAATTTTAAAACCTTTGTAGCATTTTTAAAGAATTTTTTTTTAAATTTGTTCATGCATAATAAAAAATAATTTTTTTTAAATTTTGCACTATATTTATAGAGTATAGGTATAAATTTCAATAAAAATGTTAAGCAGTAACATTTTAGAGGAATAGTTAAAAAATTAATTCAAATTTACTTATAAAACAATTCAACAAATATTTTTTTTTTAAAACTACAGTTTTCAACATTTCAAAAATTTAATTGGTCAGGAAAAAATCAATTTAGTCCACATGTCTCAAAACCAGTTACATCAAACAGCCTCAACTTAAATGAGACAGAATAGCGAATAATGAAAAGCAGAAAAAAAGATAACATAAGTCTCTAACAAAAAATAAATTAAGATATGGTTTTGAAAAAAAAAATTTATAAATGCAGATGATGTATTTCTTTCTAAATCTATTGAATATTTTATAATGTCTTTTTAATAATTTCTCAAAAATTATAGTAATAGTATGAAAAGATAATTAATATCAACAGACTTTAGAATAGTATGCAAAACCTTTTTTCATTATCAAATTGATTTAATACTGGCAAGATATTATTAAAAAAACATAAAAAAACATTTTATTTGTGTTTAGTGAATGACATGAAAGGGCAATAAACTAGTTATAAAATACATACATATTTATTGCAGATTTTCTTTTTAGAGAGTATGTTTTATGATGTAAAAAAAAATAATGCTGAGAATTTTAAATCAAATTAAAATCTGGCCATTTTAGTATTGCAATAATAGAAAATAAAGCTTTTTTCATTTATTGAAGTTTTGGAATGAATTTAGAAATTTCAGCTTTACCGGGTGATGGGGAAACAAACAGATGTTTTTAAAAATATTATGTTTTTTTTTTTTACATTTTGCTCTAATGATCAGGGTTTAATCGGGCGAATGTAAAAACTATACAACGATACAAATTTTTTTTTACAAAGGAATAATAGGTTTTCCATTAAATTCTTGAGACAACCTGGACAGATGAAGAAAAGAATTCACATGTTTCTGTTGCCACAAATGTTGTCAGGAACCTATTTTTAAGATGGGTGGACTTTCACCTGGATCTGATCATAATCTTAAACACTCACTGGGATAATGGGCCAAAATATTTGCTGACTTTTGCACAGGCTAAGCGAAATTATTATTTTTTTTTTTAGCAGTGGCTTGAGATTTTTTTTAAAAAAACACAAAAGGGATCACATTTTTTTAATGGGTAAGAAGATGTGACAGTTTAGAAAAAAAAGATGATCCGATGGTGCCAGTATTACATCAGTTTGTTTTAAAACTAATGACCTACATACAAAATGCTTGATATTTTATTGTGTATCTTACAAATTTTGGTAAGTAAGTACGATAAATGAGCAGAATTCTTTATAAAACAGTTTTTCTATTACCTGGTTGTAAAAATACAACATTTTGGACTTCAAAAAAAAAAATAACATTCAAGACAAATGAAAAATGAAGTCTATTTATAGCTAACTGAAAACTAAATAGTAGTAGCTACACCACTCAGATTCTGTGAAATTTTACCCCCTTTTTTTTAAAGTTTCTAGAAGAAAGTTAAGTTTTCAAACAACTTTAAAAAATAGGGAAATGGTAATTTAATTAAGAAACTCTTTATATTTTTTTTTTTTTTAAAAGTATAAACAACACTAGCATATATATGCAATAAGCATGCATATAAATGTATAAAAGTAGTTTCCAAGTACAATTGCAAAAACAAAAGATGCACATAATAAATAATACATATTCATAATATAAGTAACTTTTTAAAACAATCTCAACTTATACAATGATGATTCAGGTATCTGTCTCCATTCTGAGAAGTGTGTCGACAGTTATTAACCGCATTATGAAGAGTCAAAAAAGCAATTTTCTTAACTGCAGAAGACTGTGAACACTAATCAGTTATGTAGGTTGACTTTGATTGCCAGCATCGTCTTACAACTAGATCAAGTAGAGAGAAAGAATGCTCATTTGTAATTATTTGACCTCACCAATTTATCATGCTTAAGCCTTACTGCTTATAAAAAATTGATCAAATAAATGAGTTTTTGGAGATAACCTCTTTTTTTTTTTAAATGCATGAATTAAAATAACATGGCACGGTTCACACATTCAGAAAAAAAAATTTGCCAGAAAATGGATTGGGAAAGCAAATAAAACTGAAATATTTTCTACTAAAATTTACCAAATATTCATCAAAACAATACAAAAAAAGAAAGATTACCAATTATCTTAGAAAGTTTTGTTATAAAGTAAAAAAATATCTCATTACGTCATATATTTCAAATGTGCGTCAATGCAGCAGACGCAGTTTGTGAAAGTTAATTATCTAAGGACAAACAAGTGACTGCATAAGAGAATAGTCACCTGCTATGCTGTGTCTATGCGAATGAGGCGCAATTTGAAATTGTCTGCTAAAACGCATGCTGCTTCATTTGAACCGCCACAATATCTGGATGAGGAAAACACAGTCAACAGTTTGCCCTGTTGCTGAACCTGAGATAAAACAGAAACAAATAATGTGCTACAATTTAGGATTTTGTAACGAATCATAAAAATTAACTTTTTTTAATCGCAATAATTCAAACCAAAATAAAATATAAAAAAAAAACTACAGGAAAATAGACTCAATAGAAATAAAAGAAAACAAATCAAATATGTAACTTGAGGACTTTTTTTTTAATGACTTCAGGGAAAGAAGAGTAGTGGCAAGGCAGATAACCAAACACTTTCTACTCACCTTAAATCCAGCTTCTTGAACCTCATGAGCTCTGATGACATGAGAGAGTCCATTTCTTTCTAAAAAATTGCACAAAGCCTCACAGCTGAAGAAATGAGCAGTGCCTCGTCTAGAGTTAAATGTGAAGCCATGATTTTTCTTCAATTCTTGAATGCTGGCTTCTGTTAGGTTGTCAGAACTGCTGCTTGAAAACAAAATATGTGTGTGCAAATTAAAAGATTCTCAACAGTGATCAGTTATCGTATACACAAAAGTTGCCAGGAGGAGAAAACTAACTATTATCCTAATTGTCTATTTAAAACCCAGGTAAATGCTCTCTCATGTCTGAATAATATCTCCCACTAAATGATTCCTTAACTCGGGATCGAGCAGGTAACAATAAATCTACAAGAAACAGGCAAATTTAATTTTATTTTCCCCTTAGTCTTCAGAATCTTTTGTCATTTTCTTAGGGACAACAAATTAAATTTTGTGATATTTTAAACCTTTGATATTTTTTATTGGTTATACATTAATAAGGTTAAAAAAACAAAACAATAAAAAGAGCTTAAACCAAAAAACATTATCTTTAAGATTTATAAGATATCATCAGTACAATATCTGTTGGATGTTCAGAATCTAAATTTAAAATTTTTAAAAAAGTCATAATAATATATATTGGACATAACATTCAGAATAGTACAACTAGATTATATGGATTTAATATTATTTTAAAAACAAGATTTGCTGTAAAAAATCTGCCTCGCATTTTGGACAGGAACAAGCTTGTACGAATCTCACCCATACTAATGCCTGTTCGGTAACAAATAAATATTTACCTCAAAGGGTCACTCCACAGCAATTCCCACGCCAGTGGGCTTTCAGTTTCTGGGTCAGATAAAGGGGAGGGAATCTTGTTAATAGCTTCAATATTGCCGCCTTCATTCTCAGGACTGGGAATTCCACCATGGACGCAAAAAACCTTTACGAAAAAAAGAACCCAGAATAAACTCAATCAACAGTTTCAAAGGTAAATCTCAATAATTTGATAAAAAATATTAAGCCAATTAGGGGCTGGGACTCGATACAAATAATCTCTGTTCATAGTGAGAACCAAGGAAATTTTTCCAGATCCTGGTGAAAGTTGGTTAAAGGTCCCTTAAGTTGTCCAACCTTTAAATGGGTACCTGACTTAAGTTGGCTGAGTGTTATGCTAACCATACAATCCCTTTAAATCAGGGATTACAGAAATAATGATGAATTCAACACTTCAGCTGCGCTGATGACCCTCATAGGGCTAAAGAAACTTAACTTTTCGCCCCCTAAAAGAATAAATAAATGAAGTAAATAAACCCTTGTCCCTGGAGTTTGGGGCTATGTTGGAAAACCACAGCTCTAATGCAAATATTACCAACTAACTTTATCATCCACTGTTGCGGCAATAGGCATCACATCAAAGCACTCATTAACTGTTTCCCAGATCTGTAATCCAAGGGTGTCACCAAACTTTTCTAGACATTCTCTGTCCAAAAAAAAAAAGAGTTTATTAGATTAATCAGATACTCAAACCATGCAAAGTCATAGTTTCAAACAAATATTTTAAGCTGCTGACATTCGAGATCAGGGGGTGGGGAAAATTGTTGAATCCAGACACAACGGCTCCTTAAATTTGTTAGAAGTGCCAGATCAAGAGCAGACGGGTGGGGTGGGGGGTTGAAATGAAATTGTCAGATCCAACACTTAAAAGGGCAGCAGTGCTTGGCTTGTGAGTTCGTCAATGCCCTTTTTCGACAGATGTTATGAAGATAAAATAAGGATGTTGGATAAGTAAAAATATTTAATATAAATAATAAAACAAAAAACATAGCTTTACTAAACTAAAAAAAAATACTTCATGGCAAACTGGTGGCCCACACAAAGGATACATAAGCTACCACTAATTTTATTTTAATTAATTTTTGGGTGCCCTGTAGAGAAGAAGCAAGGGACGGATTAAGAAAAAAAAATATCCACCATTTTTCGTAAAATAAATTCAGGTTTCATAAACATTGTCTGATTTCCTACACAGGAGTGTGATTTTTATAATTTAAAACGTTTTTTTTTTCATATTTTGTATTAATTTTTTTTCAACATCAACAAATATTACTATTTTTTGTATAGGTTGCACTGCCCATCAACCTAGATGGCGTTGTAAACAGCATAAAAATTGAAAAAATTAGAGGGGGGAAGATCATTATTTAATGTTTTTTCTAAGTAAACAATCAAAATACTCTGCAGTACTTTTAATCAATCATTCGTTGTACGCTGCCAGAATAACAACGGTTAATTTGAGTAAAGCGGCTCTAGGGGAGTCAATTGTATGTCTGGCATAAAAGACAAGACATAATACAGATTTTGGTTTAAATAGTATTTTATCCACCAAAAAAAAAGCCATTAATTTAAATTCCCTAAAAAATACAAATGAATCATCATAACCGAAAAGTGTCACTAATTTGTTTTTTTTCCTTGTCAATCATTATCACTGGAATGTCTCTTTTCAATGTCCAACAGAAGTAAACAGGAATATTTAACATCAAGTTATGATATCAATTGTTTAACCAAAAACAATAAGGGACAGAGAAAAATATAAATATTAAGAAAATGAAATTTCAATTAATTTAAAAAAATGGGATGTTTTACTTTAGCCATGCTGAAATAAAAAGTCTCTTCATGCTTACTAGGGTAACATCAATAAATTACCATATTCATATTTTTTTTTTAACATTAAAAACTTTGGCTATTCTTGCAACTAAACTATCGGTAAAGATGCTTGTAGCAGCAACATGAATGAAAAATATAGACATAAAATGATCTACTAAAACTCACGATTTGAAATGAAACATTTCTTGAACACTGCGTAGTTCGTGGTTACCCCGCAGCATAAAAAATTTATTTGGTGCCAAAAGTTTTTGAGCAAAAAGATAAGAGATAACCTGCATGTGAGAGGAAAAAAAAAATTTGGAAAGTGCTTATCTTCTCAGTAATGAAAATGAAGGCAATCAAAAGAAGAAATGCAGAAAAACCAAAATAAACTGTTTCAATTTTTAATTAGGATTGTTGGAAAAAAAAAAGAGTGTACCTCAATACCATAATCTCCTCTGTCCACATAATCCCCAAGGAAAAGGAAGGAAGCTGGAGTAAGGTTTGGCCCCAGTCTCCACAAAGCTTTTTCAAAAGAAATTAAATCACAGTAGTTGCCATGGATGTCCCCTGAACAAAAAAAAAATCACACTGCTTAAGGATATGTTAAAGAAAATGCATGTAATACCCATCTTTAGAAAAAAAAACACCGCTACCAATAAATAAAGATTTTACGTTTTTTTTTTTTAATATTGAAATAAAAACCTAAATATATATTTATAAATAAATATATTTGTTGTTTATAGATTACATTTAATTTTAATTTTAATCATTATTACGAATGCCAGTGTAATGAATTTTTCAATATTGCGAATTTTTTGGGTCTCTTCCCCTTTGCTTATAAAACATCTGTTATAAAATGGCTATGGTAAAGCTTTAGCTAAATGTGATCTGAAAACTGACTATCGCATTTTGCTGATGGTAATAAACCTTTTAGATTAATAAAGGGTAATCTTTTTTTTTTTTTTGGGTTATGAAAACTATGTTTTGTATTTTGCAAAGATGGAATTTAAATATGTAATCTGAAACCGAGATTTAAAATACCTATGAGAACTTTTCAATATACATATTTATGTATGCATTCATTTCAAAATTTCGAGATGTATACATTTTTTTTAAATCTATATAAAAAAAAAACGCATCAAGTTTGAAAACTATATTTTAATTTTTACACATGCAATCAGTAATTTAGATAGTGCGATACTGCCCCATACTGATTTTGTTTTTTTTCAATAAATGAAAACATATCTTTATTTTAAAATTTAACAAAAAAATTATTTTAGTAGCATACCTAAAATATACGTTGGTGACCTTAACTTTAAAAGTCTTGGTTCATCTGCCAAACACTCTTTGACTTGTTTACATATTGTCAGAAAACATTTAGCCAGAGCATTCTTGTCAACTTGACCCCATTCAAATGCTTGCTGAAAATTAAGACAAGAGGCTTTACTCAACAAATACTGCTCTTTTAATATGGCCCACTCAGTTTTAGTGGAAAATAAAAATCCCGTCGGCAGAGAGAGAGCTACAATGACAAATCAAAACTAAAAACAATGGTAAGCAAACTGGCAAAATAAATAAATGCACTAACTTTGGCAACAGATCCATTTTCTGCCTTTGCTGGTCTCTCAAAGTACCTAAGACCTGTCAGCATTTCATTTGGGTGTGATCTCTGGTAAACATAATTTTAAAAAAAAACTATAAAAAAAAACTTCATATAGTGTTATCTCCCCCAGCTGCAGAGTATTTTGGAATAAATATTTTTATTTTGATAAGCTTTGTTTTCAATTAAATATTATGGAACATCCGAATTCTAATTGCACCAATGCGATAATGTTAAGAAGCTTACATAAATATTGCTATAATGAGAACCAGAATAATGAAATATTCATTACAACAAAATTTTTTTTGCCCCCTTTCCCACTATAAATCTTTTAATAAACATACAATAACAAATTTCTAGCTTTCAGTATTGCAAAAAAAAAAAAAAAAAAAAGGCATATATATATTTTTCTAAATTTGACCTACTTTAGAGTTGACTTGTCAACATGCAAAATACAACTTTCCCCTATTAACAGGAAGGGGGAGGGGGTATTGCAATGCAGAAAATTGAACTAAAAGCTGACGAGGAGTTTCCAATCAACCAATGAAGGTTACAGCAAAAAAAGACACTGAACCAGATAAAATATAAGGAGAACTTAAAGATCTAATAGCTTTTTTATTTTTATTCCTAAATGTGATAAAAAGGTTTTTTTTCTTAAATCCTTGATTATCATAGTAAAGTCTGCCAGTTTTGAGAACAAAAATGATGAAAAATTTTCAATACATTAAACAAATACATTAAACCAAACTAAGATTATCTACAATTATCTCAACATTAATTTCTAATTTAATTGAAAAAAATTGTATATGTAACCAATTTTTTTCGAAATATAATTTAAACACATCAGGTTTTAAATAAATATTTTGATTATTACATTATTTAATAATTGAGCCATTTTCAATGCAATTAGAAACTCTAATTCAAGGGGGTAATTCAGATGTTCAACCACTGAGCTCTAATATAACTTTTTGGGCTAAAACATCTGATGATAAATATGTGCACCCCATATTGATGGAGGAGACCTTTGATATCTTGACATTGCTAATTCTGTATCTGTATTACTACTACAACATACTAATTGAACAAGTTCAGATTTCTGCAGTGGAGCAACAAACAGTTTCATTTTTTCTGCTTGTAGAGATTTTTTTCCCACAATGTGTAGTTTTTCACAACGGTAAACAAACAAAATCTGCTTCTCAGAAACATCAATTTGAATAGATATTCCTATACATTTATATATAAGAATTTCGTCAAGGTGAAACGGATACGGAATTTCCCAGGTTCCAGAATTTCAGTATTTTATACTAGTTATGGCTTACCATAATTTTTTGATTTGTTAAGAAAACCAAAATGGCTGCTTTAAAATATCAAAATTAATGTATATTCGTAATAAAACAAATTTTTAAGAGAAAAACTTAAACAACATTAAATATTAGTTAAAAACATTTTTACTCGACAAATAGCTTATTGATGTCTGTTTATAAACCCTTTTATATTACATGTAATCGTTTAGTGCCGGAAGTTGATGTATTGAGGCGCAAATTTTAATATGCAAGTGAAAAAACTCATTTTTCTTATTATGGTGTAGTATCTATTGCCAATCAATGGCACTCGAGATATAAATGTACATCTACAAATATTAGAACTTGGTGTCAACATGCAATAAACTTAATAGTGTTACCTCACTTGTTTAATTTCAGTTCCGACTAAGTTTAAAACAAAGTTCACGAATAAAAAATATTTCATTAAATACAAGTATCTTAAACATTAACAAAGATGAAGTTTAAATTACTTCATAAATATCTTTATCTTAATATTTAAATAAGTAAAAATGCCGCTCCCCCTTTTAACTTTTACAGTGCTAAAAATTTTGAGAATAACAAATACATTTAAATTTTTGTTATAGTGACATTTCTCGCAACATGTCAATGATAAATATTCCCAAAAAAAAAACACTTTAACATAGTATTTCAGGTTTTATATCACCAGTAAACTAAATTTATTGCAATCAGAAACAGAACTGGGATTAAACTATGAAAGCAAAGCAGTTCTTTTCAAATATCTGAAATTACGTAATTACCATTTAGAAGTTTAAGAATAATGCACACATTGTGCATAGTTCAAATGATTCACACTTTAAATTTTCACAATATCAAAGCAAACATGTAAGCAATATTCAACCATGAGAGAATTGAAATCTGAAAACTGCAGCTACTTTGTCTAGTTTCTAACCTGATTAAAAGCATCTATGGATGACAGCCTCTGAAATCTTGAGACATCACCTTCAAGATGATTGTTGGCACTGCCACTGACAGCAGGTGTTCCTGCCATGTCCAAAAATAATTAACATTAGATCTATACTCCAATAATGCATGAACTGCATTTAAACACAGTATGAAATTAAGTTAACTTACTTAGGTTATTTAAAAAGAGGAGAAAAAAAAAGACTGAAGATTTGTTTTACCTTGCAAATCCCACAATGCCATCACTTCTGCTAGTGTTCCTGTGCGTTTCACTCTCACAGTATGTGTGGCCAAATCATATTTAGCTACTTTACAGTTTGCTGCTGATGGTGCCCTACCCTCCGGTTGCTTAAATATAACTTCTAAAAAAAAAAAGCAGAATGGGATAAATTTAAATGACTGCAGCAATTATTTAAAACAAACATCAACACAGGCTCCAAATAACTATGACTCAAAGCTCTACGAAAAAAATTCAATCAGCGCAATAACAGGATATTTGTATTTTGTAAAACAAAACATTATTTTGACAAGTACGAACATGAGGATATCATTTTACTTGTTTCGATTCTAGAAAAAATCCTCCTGATTATGAGTTGTCTACCAGCAATAAATAAAAAAACCAACCGTCTTTTTCTACAGATTTCTCTTTTGGTTTTTTAGAGTCTAAAAGCTTTGGCCTTGACCTCTTAGTTGGTGGTTCTTCTCGACTGTCACTGTCACTATCACTAATGGGACTACTGTCCCTAGCTCTGTAAAAAAAATATAATGATGTCAGCTGAAAAAATATTACTACAAGACTAGGCATGAAAAAAATATGAGAGTGCAGTAAATAGGTATTTATAATTATAAAAAAATGATCTGAAGTTGTTCAATATTATTTTTTTTATGATATAGCTCTTCGTCAGTAAGAAATATTTTATAAAAAAAATATGTAATTCTTTAGCACGTCATTTTTTAATTTAAATTTTTATTATGAAAATAGAAAAAACTTTAAAAAAAAATAAACAAAAGTACATACAATCGTAAATTTGTCATACAGGACTGGTGCAGACGGAATAAAATGGAAGTTCCACGAAATTTGAGCGAGCCAACGGCTGTTAAGAAATCACTACTAGGCAGTTTATTTTTAGTCTCCTCTCCAAATACCCTGAAAATAAATACATTATAACAAATCCATGAAATCCATTCTCAATAAGCTCATGTCATGTTATATACATGTATCTGACATTTCTTTTACAATCACAGTCAATAAGCATTCTACAAATTATATTTTATATACAATAAAAAAAACAAAAAGAAAATGAACTAAATGTGAATATTTTAAATATTTGTGTAGATCTTTAGATCTAGACAGTCTTTATTTTAAAATTAACGATGATATTATAAATGACTTTTCTAAAACTGTCATTAAAAAGCATAAGTATTACAGTATACTGAAAAAAATAGAACAAACAAAACAAGAAGACTAGAAAAAAATATTGGCTATAAAAAAAACAACATAAAAAGCTGTTTATTCTATAAAAAAAAAACTTTTGAAAAATTTAACTTACAAAAAAATAGTATATAATATTTATAAACATTTACAGATGTTTTAATAACAAGTGAACTTATTTCCTCCTTACTGTATGACAAAAATTATAATTTGACATGTCATGAAATTAGTAATGTAAAGGGAAATCACTTATTACTATCTCCTAATAGGGTATTCAATACATGTATTACTCACTTTGCACTTGAAATGGTTTCCTCCATTAAAGAAGCTTCATCATTGGGAAGTCCTTTATGATCTCTTATGTCCTTCACCAGATTTCTTTTTAAAAAAAAACATTCTAAACAAGTAACACCCAGAAAAAAAATTAAATTAAACAAAAAAGAAACATTTGAAACACACAGTAAAACCACAAGCTATATATCTCCATTGAATGTTTTTAAATAGAACTTTTTTTTCATACAATTATGAAACGGGTACATCGTAAAGAAAAGTTTAATTAAACTCACTTGAATTCATCAAACTGTAAAAATCCATCCCCATTTTTGTCGTAATATCTGAACATGTACCGACACCTCATTTCAGCTGGCAAACCACCATGCTGTGTACAAGGTTCCAGAGCTGCAAGGCCATAGAGAATGTCTTTATATGACAGTGAATTTCGCTTTCTAGCATCAAAAGCCCTTTGAATAGATAAAAACTTTATGATATTCACCTCTAGTAGAAGGGTTTCAGAATAGCCCCTAGTCATGCATTTTCCAGAAATTAACAGATGTTTTAAATATTGTGTAGAACACAATTTGAAATTAATATGTAAAGGTGTGTCTGGATTCTTAAGTGAAAGAATTACGTGAGGCATAAATATCCCATTCCAGTTTAATATTGAATGAAAACATCATTAGGTAAGTAAATTAGCATCAACTGTTTTTTTTTTTTAAATTATCAAGATAACATGTTAACTAACCGAAACAAGGACGGGAGATTTTCTGATCTTGCTCCTTTCAAGCTGGTCATATAAAGTGAAAATGTTGTGAAATTCATGTACATGCTTGGATGGCAAACTTCTATAAACTCTCTAAACAATAGCTCTTGTTCTATTGAAAAATATATAAACATTTTACAAATTTTCAGTTTCACAATGAAATAAATATCAAATCTCAAACATAAGCAGCCCCCACAGCGGGAAAATTCTACAGCAGGGGCCAGACATTCTACAGCAGGGGCCAGGAAAAAAATGCTACTACTAAGTAGAGCTAACAAACAGAGGGGGTCAGACAAAATGCGGGGGGGGTGGGGGCACGCTACAGGCCTGAACTTAAGTTATATGCAATGTTCTCTCTAATCTATTAAGAGAAATAATATATACTGACTGTGCACTACTTTGGAAGAAAATACAAATTTTAGTGAGCAATTAGTAATTGTCCAAAAGCAAAGCTAATTGACCATGCACAGTATAAAAGAAACACTTGACATATGTAAATTATATAAAAGAAAAAACTCTTAATTCATTGAAAAAATGAGAAACAGAGGCTTGCTTTAACAGATTTAACAAGTTACATTAACTGGAGGTTTAAATATGTGCCTCAAGAGGCAGATAAACACTTCACTTCAAAGTTTGATGACAATTTATTGCAAACATAAACATACAGCTGACCTTTGACGCCCAGCTTGGCTGATTTCACTAAAGCCTCATTGGCAGACAATGTAGTGCTGTCAACAGTGATGTCAAAGAGCTCTGCACTCATTTCCCCCATTGATGTTGGAGGCAGAGAATAACCTGAGACTTAACACATAAAACTATCTATGAAATTCTGTATAGCATTACTGTAAAACATAAAAAAAAGTACTATGTGTAAAATGTTCAAGAACCAAAGTAAATTATAATAAAAATATTTTAGAGGCTGGTCATTCTACTATAATGCACTGCTATTAGATAATACTTTTGGAAATGATAAAGAAATATACTAACCCCTGTGTTCTAATACATGTGCAACAATTTTTATCACATCAGCACCAAGAAGATGCAGACTGGCTTCTGGATCCATAGCTGTCTTCATTGCATCAGCATCCATCCAATAGCCATCTTCCAAATCCTTGGGGACAAAAAAAAAACAACAACAATGCATATAGCGAAAGAATTCTATTTGACTTCTTACAGGTTGATACATTCTATTAAGAATAGCTTACTTTAATGGTATCAGAATTAGTTGTAGCAAAAAATATGATGAAGAGATGGGGTGAAGCATTAGGGAGTCTGATAAACTGATTTCTGAGAAGCCCTTTCAAGCTTCCTTTGCCTCCAGTAAACTGTTCAAGACCAAATAAAAAATAAAACCTCTGATAAATCTTTAAAAAAAAAAGTTAATTTATCTACAAAAATATTAAAGATAATAATATATAATCTGTATTATATTTAAATGATGAGATGTACAATGAAATTTACGACAAGTGACAATGGAACATGTAAAATTTCTAAAAGGTGATTTTTGTGAACAACTTACAACACTTCATATAATTTCTACAATAAGCTGGTAAAAATAAAATGTTTTGAAAATTCTAACAGCTTTAGGTTAATGAGACTTTTAATTAGCAGCACTTATCACTCCATAACTATAAATATTTTAAAATCTAAAACAGTCGCAACTTCTTGTCTAAATTCAATCTGTTCCCGAAGTTTCGTAAAATTCCAAATCATGAGAGTTCCACAAATGTTTTTTTCCCTTTTAGTGTGTCCCAAAACCCCAAATTTTTCTAATTTATTTTTACTTGAATTTGATTTTAAGGCAAATTATAGAAAAAAATACTCTTTTATTAAAGTAGTTAAAGAAAAAAAAAATATATGGATACCAAATTAAATGAAAATGGGGCATGTGTGCACTGGAAGAATGCAGTTATTGCAGTTTAGATTCAGAGCTTTTTGATTTTTTCAATTGCTCAAAATCATACAAAAGGTTTATTAATACATCCAGTATTTTCAGTAGTAATGTCATCCTGATGTGTCAGGCACAAACGAATGATAAGTGTATAAGGTTCTTAATATTATATGGAAATAAAATAAAAATGAATTTATTTTTAAATAAGCATAAAAATTATTGGTTAAATTTACATGAGATCTTTCACTACAGCTTCTATCAATGACAAAGCCTGTCATGTCAGCATTGGGAGAAACATGAAGCAGAAACACACAGATATAAAACATGCTAAGCGTTCAAGTTCCAAAGAAGTGTTGAAATTCAGTTTTTTTAATGGAATGTAAGCTGTTTGTGAGGGGTGTTTGGATTTGGAGATGAAAATGTATTAGTGATGCTTCCTTTTAAAAAAAAAAGATACATTAAAAAAATAAGTTAAAGATGAAACTCGTCATACTTACACGCTCAATTAATTTTAGCGCTATGCCCCTGCAAGGGAGTGGTTCAATTCTCTCTTCAAATGGCAACCACAGTCCCCTGTCTTTATAATCCGTTAAAAAAAACTTATTGTCTTCATTTAATATAAGCACACACACATACTCCCTATACCCATCTGTCATTTTCAAAGTTCAAGGCGAAATCATTCAAATGAAGATTAGTTTCTCGTCTAATCAGTTTTTATTCCATTCATCAGATTGTAATGCTGTTGATCTAAATCACAGAAGAATGAATTGAAAAAAAAGGAAAATATTATTATACATTTTAAAATAAAAGTTCTCTTGGCTCTAAAGGGCCATTGGGGTGGATGAAGTGTAGAATTCATGTTTCTCTAGCCACAGCATATTAAGTGATTGTGTGGCTAGAACAACGCCCAAACACCTTTACTTTCCCAACTTTAGTCAGGTACCTACTTAAATCTCACCGAGTATCAAACAAGGGACCCAAAGGGTGACAGTTGAGAGTGAACTTTCCCAAAACATTCAAACTGCATTTTGTTGATTCATGAACACAGCGCATTTTTATGCCAAAAAGTCATGGTAACGATAATTTTAAGGTTGAATTTTTTTTTTTCCATTTTGAATATAATAATATGCAACATCTAATATTTTACAAGTATTTTAATGTTTCTTGACTGATATTTGATCTAAACGATTACCTGCTGTAACTAATTTTAGCCTGGGCCAAGAGCTTATGACATGAATTTCAGAGAATAGTTAATTACATCATCTAAAAGTGATATACTCGATGACTTATTGCAGTAATTAACCAAGTATTATAAAAGTTATAAAATATTTTTTGTAAGATAAATTAGGGCCTGTATATAAAAAAAAAATAGTTCTAAACAGGTAGCCCACCACATGAAAGGTCTTATATTTAGTGGGAGGGCCCCTACCCTAGTCCTATATTTGTGGTGCCCCCTCTCCCTGAATGGATGTTGGATGTCTAGTGTAGGGCTGCTAGTATCAAATATGTGGCGTGAAATATAGTAAGATAGTATAGTGTGTAATATTGTATAAGTGTACCAGGGGTCACCAAACTTTTTTCAGAGGGCCAGATAACTAAATGTTAGACAAGCGTTAGCCATGTAATAATTAAAATTTAATAGTATCACGTCTTGTTTTTTGTAGTTCAATAAACCTAATTAAAGTACCATGAGCTGACCTCACTGGCCAGAGGCTGTAGTTTGGTGACCACTGGTGTATACTATGCCTATGGCTCTGTTCTAAAGCTCCACTTCCACAGAGACACAGCAGTTATGCTGAAATACTGAATCATTTTACAAAATAATTAAGTAATGCAAAAAAACTTAGGTTAGCTAAGTGTCTTATTGAATCGAATTATAAAAGTTTTTTTTATTAATTTGTATCCATTTCAATAAACTAATTTACATTTAATTTCAGAAAACTAAAAAGAAGTAAATAAAAAATGTGTTCTTTTACAATTAGCCTAATATTACTTTTATTAGGCATTAAATTATAACATATATATATATATATGTATATATATATATATATATAGAGAGAGAGAGAGAGAGAGAGAGAGAGACAGAGAGAGAGAGGATAGATGATACTAAGATAGATATTTAATTTTTTTATATAAATTATATATAATATAATCATAATGTTTGGAGAGAGAGAGAGAGAGAGAGAGAGAGACTAAGATGGGCTCTGCATTACATTGTTGCAAGTATTTAATTTAATTATAAATACATATCATACTCATGTCATAGTATTAATACTAATAAAATAGTATATTACTATATATGATACAGCTCAATTTCTTACTAGTAACAATTATGCCGTCCGATAACTTCTAATTTAAGCAGTTAACATCATAAGCATCAGAATGGATTATCAACAAGCTTTAAAAAGCAGAAATACTTGGTACCTAGTTCATTGCGTCACATGGCATTTAAAATAAAAATAGGTTTCATACCAAACTATTATTAAATTCCCCTCACGGATGCTTAGTCAGAACCTGAAATAAGGAAACTCCAATTTTTAAGTTTTCATCCATCCACTAGTGATTTCCGGTGTATTTATTTTTGTGTGTTGTATAAGGTGAAAGGCAGCAGTGCAAAAATAATATTTTTTTTTACCGAGCTTTTGCTTGGTAAAGTTTAATGTTATGCATTATTTACATTCGTTCTAATTTATTGCATTTAAGGTAGCTCGTAACTTTGATACGTTTATATTAATGTGTTTAAATTTTAAATTATGAATTCGTCATTTCAATTTGCCGATTTGGTCAAAAGCTGAGACTGACAGAGTTAGACCTCAGTTACCAATCATATCATAGTTATTAGTCTTAACAAATTCCAGAAATTAGAGCATTTCAAATTTTTGAAATACGGTAATACCACAACATAGCGATTACGGAAAGCTCACTCAGTGAGTGCAGTTTTGCCGCGGAGGATAAATAAAAACTATAGCAGTAGTTCACACTTGCTTATGGCTTATGTGAAACTTATGTCTGAGTTATCATTTGCTTTGAAATCTTGATTCTCTTGAAACATTATCACCTATTTATGTTCTACATATATGGTCCTTATAGAGCTCCATTTTTTCAGTTTAACACTTAGACATAGGATAGCCGACATAGGTTGACTCATCAAATCAATAATTTTTCATAAGATTTGCTTAACCCATGTGACTATTCTTTCTATATTGTTCCGTGAAGGAAACATTATCATAGTCACTTACGAAAATAAATATCTCAAAGTCTTCAGTATTAACAGAACAATGCTGCAGATGTTACACATGTAAAGCTTTTTTTCTCTTGTATAGCCAGTATAGGCTGTCAGATAGCTAGAAACTCTCACTTTCACACACTTTTACGCAGGTACACTCTGAGGTACAGGTTAGAAAGAAAAGTTCTATGTGATGGCAAACTATTCATGACTGTGGTATATGCGTGAAAATAAGACAAGCAAGTTGTCAAGGTTTATAGTGCATACAATTACAGAAAACTGGTTTAATGTTCTGACAAATATGAAGGTGAAATATAGTACAGACAAGGCGGGTGGGGGGTGAAAATATAAGCGGTTTGTACAAAATACTGACATATAGTAACCCTACTGTAGAAGTTAAGAATGATTTATATGATTAAATTTGTTATTAAAGGGAAAAGCCCACTGTAAAAACAAGGACTAATTACTGTCTTAGTCGGAAGTGTACCCATAAATGGGGTAGAGATAATTTTGGGAGTACCTGCCTAGGCCAAGAAATTTAACGCTTTTGAGGGTCCTCTGCAATATCACCTTTTTTGTCACAAATAATTATATGTACTTTTCAGTTGAGGCTTTTTAACGCAGGTACCATGCCCAGGTACCCAGTATCCATGGAATGCCACTAAGTATTTACACTAAGTTGAAATAGCAATGTATGCTTGCAAATCTCACTCCTTCACAAACTTTGCTTGAGATTGGGATTCAAGTGAATCGCAATGAGGCTGCTGTTGACTCATTGTAGTTAAAAAAAAAATAAACCTATTGTCAGCCCTGCCTACAAGAAGTCAATTTATTTCTCCAGCATTAAAATAATTAGGATTTTAAGAAAAATTATCTGATGAAGAGCTTGCATACTTAGCCGTTTTTTTTTTTTCTTTTAAATGTACAAAATTTGAAAGGAACGCTTTAATTTTTCTCGCATTTTGAGGTTGTATTTTAAAATGGAAGGTTTATTAAAGGTTTATTACTCTGGAAATTTAAAATAACCATTACTATTTTAAATTATTAAAGCTTTCCAAAGTGCCAAACCCTGCTTAAATTAAGCCATGTATTATCAAGACACAGACACATCTAGAGAATCATCTGAGCTGTCTCTAACTCCTCCTCCTCCACCTCTACCTCCACCAATAATATGTGTTCAAGAAATTACAAGAAGTGTACATGTTAATGGTATGGTATTTTCATTTTCTAGTTATAGTGAAATTAAAACAATTAGTCTTTTTATTTGCTAAGTAAAATAATAATATGATTATTAGGAGTTTGTGGCTCGTTTCTCGTAAAGGTCATTAGTCTGGATCATGAGAAAGTGTATAATTCATGGTATGGTGTCAATATTTATATTTCACAGCTCACGTTCAGCCTCTCCTAAATAACTCAAAACAACACCAATGCTTGAGATACCCTAGCAAGTTTATAAAAAAATGTGATTCTTAACACCATTCATTCTTCAGTCACACAAATGCATGACTTTCGGTCCTCATTTCACACTAATTCTATAACTCAGACTCAGTGAGTCTATGAAACAATAACTGCTGACTGCCAACTTGCTGACATTACCTGTTTATGAAACTACTTAAAGTCAGGCTAATTAAATGCTTGAAAAATTTCTTATCAATGAGTGATTTGATTTGACTCCCCATATTGCACCGTAATCTCCTGCGCACTTATCTCCAGCATTTTTAGTTTAATAGGGTGCATTGTGAAACTCTGTCAAGCACCTTATTTATAAGACATGACTTAATTACCAACAGCAAGTCTGTCAGACCAGAAGATTATTCCAAGACCATCCCGAATTTTTTATTTATTTTTTCCAGGATAACTTATACTGACAGAATTTCAGGTCATTTAATATTTGATTTATTCACATAACAAATATCTTGAATGAATACAATAGTGATAATCAACTGGTTTTTACACTTCCATTTTAAATTCTATGACTTTTTTCCCAGAGAATTCTCAGATCATCTTCAGCTTGACTCAAGCATTAGAGGAAGACTCATTGGGAAAAATGGTGGCTTTGATTGAGGAACAAGATGTTGATGTGAACTCCACCCTTTCTTTTGGAGTCTGCATCCTCCTGAAGGCTATTCGAAGTCGATCTACTAAAATCGTTGACTACTTGATAGAGAGGGGTGCAGATCCAGAGTCATCTGTACGTGACTTGATGAAAAAACCATATGGGCTAGAAGTGGAGTACAGTGTTTACTTTAAAAGGTACGACCAGTGGTGTGTAGACACATTAAAGAAACTTCTTCCTAGGATGGGAGACAGGCTGCACAGTATAGTTGACTCTGAAGGCAGGACACTTCTACATTTAGCTTGCTATTTCCCAGACCTCTCTATATTTGAATACCTCCTGCACCGTGGGCTCAAGCCCAACACCAAAGACAACCGGGGCTCCTCTGTGCTCAGCCTGCTAATTTCCCATCATGATACAAAAGCTGCATATGAGATGGTGCTACTTGTGCTGAGTTTGCCTGATATTCAGGTTGACATAAGAAATGACACAGGCTCCACTCCTCTGTACCAGAGTTTCTTAATGAACCGTCTGGATTTTTTCTACCTCCTTCTGCGCAAAGGTGCAGATCCTTTCATGCGCACACACTCAGGCAATTCGTTGATGCACTGCCCTTTTCTGCACTCTCACAAATACTTAATCTTGTACGATCTTGGCCTCAATGTCAACATGAGGACCAACAATGGATTAAGACCCTTGCAGAACAAAGCTGAGCTGAACTTTGATTTCTTCTTGTTGATTTTGCTCGGGAGAGAAGTTCTCCCTGAAGAATACCAGAAAATGGAGAAAACCTTTGACCCTATAACTGTGATGAGAATCAAAGAGAAAGTTGAACGCAAAGAGTTTTCAAGCACCAGGCTGCAGGCGATGTGTCGACAGACGATAAGGAAAACACTGTTTCATGCAGATCACACCTCTGTCGCTGAAAATGTCTGGCTTCTGCCACTACCTAAGCCTTTACGTCTGTACCTAGATGTATACATGTATTGCCAACACTTACTGGATGCCTGGAGCGGAAAAGTTAAAACTGTAGATGTAAAATAATTGTACCTAGCTTGGATTTGTATTGATGTGGATTTCTAGTCAGTTAGTTTGCTATTTATTGTACAAATATTTTTTTTTATGCCTCTGTTTCAAATATCAGATTGAAATCATTTGTGATATTTTGCTTCTTTCTCGTAAATGTTTCACTATTACATTACACATGTATGTAAAATGTTTAAAACTCAATGAGTTTATCCATCATTTCTCTCCTTTAGTAATATTTTAAAAATGAATTTGGGCTATTTGTGAAAATGTTTCTCTTTGTCAGAATGAATGCAATACACATATGAATGTGTGCACTTGTTATTTAAATAAGTTTGAATATTTTTTCATTTAGCCATGGCCTTAGCCTTGAGTTGTTTCTTTAGAAGCATTGGTTTTGTATAGGATTCTATAATACACAACAAGTTCAACATTTTATCTTATGGTTTTTTTGTTCTTTTTTTCCAGTGCAGATTTTAAAATGTATCTAGTTTGTCTCACGAATAGGCATAGTTTGACTACTAGTTCACATGATCAATACATGTAGTTACAGTTCAGTATTATGTATTATTAATTCATTTATCTTTCATCAAGAGTGCTTGTTGTATTTTTGCATTGAATAGAATGCTTTTGATTGTTAGCTTGTATGTATTTATTATTTATTTATTTAATTTTTTGCGCTTTCATTTTGAATTAAAAAAATGACCAAAGTGTATGTCTTATTCTAATTTATATTGATCAATGTTTTTTATGGTCAGAACCTGCACCAGTGGTTGTCAATCATTCAATAATTTGCGACCCACATTAGTAACAGTATTAATTTCGTGACACACCAAAAAAACAACTTTTTTTTTTTAATTTTCATGACCCATCTACAATGCTACAACTCAAGAAGCCAAAAAATATCATAAAAGAAAAAGAATAAAATTGTCATTAGTTGTATGTATAGATTTTTCCCTTTTAGTTGACTAATTGTAGTTTTGTTACACATAGTCAATATATAGTTATCCAAATGTAAATTCTCAATCCTTTATTATAAATTATAATTTTGTTGCGACACACCAGTTTGTCAGGGTCCCACAAATTTTCATATTTTTTCCCTGACCAAATGCCCAAGGGCCTCTGATAAATATCAAAGATGCCTGGGAGGCTTGTCTGCTGTAATGTTATGTGTGTCTTCTTCTCATGAGCTCACAGACTCCTGCTCTAAATGTACAAGTTGTTATAGGTTTAATGATAAACAGACACCACAATGCATAATTTATTTTTGTTGTACTGGTAGCCAGTGTAACTATAACAAAAATAACAATCAGGAAATTAGTCTCTCTCGCCTCCCAATGTTACCCAGTCAAGATTACTTCAAGTATGCACGGGTGTACATTAATCTGCTATTAATTGGCTAAGAATGTAAAATGTTATCAGATCCCCCCCCAGCCAGTTGTTGGGGATTGCCAGGAATCGAAGATTAGTTTGTGGCAGTCTTGACATGATGAGGCATTAGCGAAAGGATTTCACAGTTCCTTTCCTCTTTAAGTCTCCGAACAACAAATGCATGTATTAACAATAAAACAGTTGTTCATTTGAACCTCTTTGTTTTATTTTGAGTATCTGATTCAATCAGTGATTGTAAAAAAAAATAATACTTTCTGAATGGTGTGATTAGATATAACTCAAAGATCTACAGAGTTTGCATGCACATATTCAGTGGCGCAACCCGGGGGGGGGGGCTTGAGCCCCACCCCAGGCCAAATGGGAGTCTTTCTTTTTTATCATCACTACATAATTAAAGTTACAAAAAACTCATAATAATAATAATGTGAGCCCCCCCTCCCCCCAGCAATTTTTGCTGGTTGCGCCACTGCACATATTAACATCACTACCCATTAGCTCGTTATTACGGTAGGTCAATAAATAAACATCAACTCGTTTTATTTTTTTTTTGTCTGCTGTAATAAGTTAAAATTCCGCGAAATATTCTTCGTTTCGGGCTTCATCTAATTTTATATTTACATCCCGGGAAATGCAAATGTATATATTTGTGCCAAAATGGCGCCGGTCAGCATTAAATATGTCGTGTCATTTTCTTCACAGGTATTATTAATTTGAAATTCTACATACTTTTTAACTATCGTTCAGATGATGAAGTATTTTTTAAACTTAAACAGATTCATTCGAATAGTGTTGTACTAGCATCTTTATGGTATTAACTATTATA